>PTEX01000216.1:466389-507960 GCA_003342815.1 Eudromia elegans
GAAAAAGAAAAAGAAAAAGAAAAAGAAAAAGAAAAAGAAAAGGAAAAAGAAAAAGAAAAAGAAAAGGAAAAAGAAAAGGAAAAAAAGAAAAAGAAGAAAGATAGAAAGATAAAAAGAAAAAGAAAAAGAAACTGGTGTATTCATATAGCACTGTAATGGACTGATGAAACGAGCTCTTTGCCAGCCTGATAGTTGGCTCCAATCCTCCTGCACAATTTGCTTTTCCTTCTGGCCTGGTACAAGGGTCCAAACTGGAGCACACATAGCTGGTTGTGGAAGGGATTATGTTGGCATCTGATGGCTTTACAGGGAAGTTGATGCACGCTGGGGAAATCCTGTACAATAATCAATGCATGGAGGATTTCAGACTCCTGATCAGCAATGGATCTGAATGGGAAGTGGGGCAAATTTCATCTACCAGATGCAGAATTTGAGCTTTAAACAAATTGAAGATACAACTCTACATGCCGGGGTTGTACGCTTCACTGTGTTCCTCTGGAAATAGCAGTTGAGAAGAGATTCATGACTCCTTAAATAAAGGAGTTTTAAAAAAATTAATAAAAACGTTATTTTAAGGCATCTTCTCAAAACAGACCACAAACACCCAATATTTTAAAAATACCCTGTTATCCATTGGGAACACAAGTCTTTAAGGGCGTGGTTTTGCACCATTAGAGCATATCAAGGTGGGTGAAGGGTGAGGTTTGAGAAACCATTGCTCTAGATTCCCTACTGGATACACACGTGGCCCATTTAGGCTGTTTAATAGGTTAGTAGGGCAGCAGCGCTCCTACAGGCATTAAGATGCTGTTTCCATTCATATTAGTGTGTGCCAGTTCAGGACTTTATTTGTTCTTTACAATAACTTGGCACATCTAAGCAGACAGCTCATTCCCTGGGCACTTACTATCCTTATTAGGACAGATTGGTGATTATTGTGACATGATGCCATATGTATCTGTGTAAACTGCTTATGGCATCTTTATTTTTCATGTTTAGGGACATTATTTTTTTTTTCTGAGTGTCACTGCAGGAGACACTGTTTTTGCTTAAGATTTTGTTTAACGATTAATTTATCTGACTAACAGTGTCAGTATCTGTCTTTCTGAAGAACAGAGGTTATTGTTTTGCGATGATAAGACAAGTGATGATAACGACAAAGTCATCTGGGAGAAATTATTTTAAGTTTACCCACTCTCCTTGAAGGAAATAATGTTTAGGAAGTCTTTATATAGAAGAAAAATGTTCAGTTGTTTAGATAACTCCTTTTTATTTGATCACAAGAGGGTATTGCAGTATAAATTATGTAAACCATGAATTAATGTTTCATATTAATAGATGTTACCTTATTTTAAGAATACACCTCTCTTAAAATTGATCCATAAATCATATGGTGCTTAATAAAATGAGGTTGTATATGACAATATTTGATGACCCAGTCTGGAGACATTTTTCAAGGTGGCTTTCCTAAGAATGTAGCTTATAATAACAAGCATCTTGAAGCCCAGGAATAGGCTGATTTCCCTGTGAGACAGGTACTTCAGAAGCTTATTCCGAAGCACTTGAAAACTTATTGGAACTTTCCTGGTTAAGTGCCAGAACACATCAGTTACAGAGGGGAGTAACAAAGGGAAGCTGTACTATGAGCAGAATTGCTGCTTACTCAAGCACTATCTGGAAGATTTAATTCTCATGTCCATGTAGAATATGAATGGTGGTTACTCCATGAAGACTTGAATGAAAGTGAGGATGTGGACGAAAACCTTCAGGTTGTATCTGTGCATTGCTAGCTCTTTATACCTGTATTTGTGCGAGTGTAATGTTCATAATGATTCAGGAACACATTTTTACTATAGGTATTAAGACACTGCAAAATAAATTTTTATGATAAAATACAATAGTTCACATTTTTGCTTTATAAACTGCAGTTTATCTGCTTTTGCTTCTGTAAGGGCTTCTGTAAGAACTTCAAGCACAACCAGTGTGAGACTGTAAAAAGATTTTCCTAAGAGGGCTGCCTTATAGGATCTCCTCATTTCTGTAATTCTTTTGCATTCAATGACATTAATCCTATCTGTTAGGCAGGTGAGGGTCTTATTTTAGACTCATCCTGGGTTTTTTGCCTCTTTTTTTTTTCCCTATTTTTGTTTTATTTTCTTAAGTCTCTGGTGTTGGTGTGATGCTGTTGAGTAGTACCCGTGATTTCTTTGATTCCCTAATACCTGCTGGCAAGTTTCATGAGATCAGAGGATCACTGGATAATTCAGGTGGGAAAGGACCTCACAAGTCAACCTGGTGCTCCAAGCAGGGTCAGCTCTCAGATCAGACCAGGCTGCTCAGGGCTTTATCTGGTCCAGTCTTGAAAATCTTCAAGGATGAAAACTGCTGTCTCTGGACAGCCTATTTCACTGCTCAGACATCCTCACCATGAGAAGGCTTCCTTGTATCTAGTCTGAAACTCATGTACCTCTTGTCCCTCATCCTCCACCTGCTTGTTTTGCTATGAGCCTGGAAACTTCTGTTCCCTGAAGAAATGAACAGCCAAAACAAGTCAAAATCTTCCTGAATGTGCTTGGAACTTGAACTTTGTGTTTTTGGCTCAGCTGTGCGGCAGTTCACATGCCAATACCCAAAGAATTAGGCAAGAATGAAAGGAAAACAGCTGCATCCCAAGACCTTGTGGCCAGAGCAGCCGAGTAGCATTGAAAGAGCTTCCAAGATTGGACTCTTATTGTAACAGATGCTTCCTTAGATATCCTTTTATGGCTTTATTGAAGAGTCTGGGAGCCTGGCTAGAAGAGTGACCTGGATTCCATTTTCCAGAACAGGTTCATGGTTATAGGAAACTAGGGGAAAACCATTTTCCTTTCTCCCGCTGATCTAATGCAGTAGTCCAGGTCATTGGTAGTAAAGCCATGAAAACAGTGTTCTGCAACCTGCCTTGCTTGTGTGCTCTGTGCACTTAAGATGCTTTAAATGTATTGGAAATAGTTTAAAACTATGCATAGGATTAATTCCTCCAAAGTCTGTGAGCAAAATTCCATTGCTCACAAGCACAGGCATTTTAAAACATCAGATAGTTGAGAACTCCATGCAGGGCCAGGAACTACATTGCAAATCTACAAGAAACCCACGTTATTCTGTAACAGGGACAGGCAGGAGCACTCAGTCTCTGAAAGCACAAGGTGCCTGGTATGTGGGCAGGTGAGTCAAGACCGTTTGCATTGGGAATAGAGGTTCACCCATGAGCTAGAGTCTATGGAGCCAGTCCATCACCACGAGGCACATAGTGGTAGGTCATTTGACTGGTTCCCCACTTCTCCTGGATTCCCCTGGATGGGTAAATGGGAAGGGAGGTCCTTGACAACCAATATTTCACTCCACATATCCACACGACATGCTAATGGAGACAGCTCCTGTTCACCACTACCCAGAAAAGTCATGGAGATTCTTATACTCTTGAGCCCCACTTAATGGAAGAAGTTTATTAACAAATGACTACTTCTTATTACATACTTTTTTTCTAGCATTGATTTGCTGTTTAAAAGAAGACTTATCCCTGAACAAAAGGAAGATGACTTCTGGAAGGAATGATTTAAATTTCCTCTTTTGTGTTGAAAGGAAATACATGAGTGTTTTTCTCTATTCAATATGGCTGTTATGATTCCTGACATGTTTCTATCACGACAGAGTTTTGTTTAGATACTTAAATCTGATTATGGAAGGGCTGAGGACAGGTTCAGAATACATTTTTGCAAGCCCAATTGTAAGAACCATTTTATAGCCAGTCAAGTTAAAGTGGGGCAACTGCTGCAGGTTGCTAAAGCTGCATGGTATTTTCGCTCTTTGTCCATTCCCATTTGTCCCGGGTTTCATTAACTTCACGTGTTGTGAATATTTACCTGGCTGCGTATTTTAACTTACAGAAGTCTATAATTTTGCTTGAGAACAGCAGAAAACGGTAACAAACAAAACAGACTTTGCAAACTGTTGCTTCATTTCAAAGCTTTGAATCCAAATACAGATTAAAATACCTTTTTTTAACCCCCTAAAAGGTGCAATTTAGCTTGCTTTACTTACCTTTGTTTATTGTGAGTATTCAAATTCACTTTCTTAGAATAAGGACTCTTCAGTGCCATGGTGTGTAACAGCTGCTGTACTTCCAACTTGCTGTTTTACAGACTACACTATTGGTACTGTTGTTAGCTCGGAGAAGTAAATAGACTTGGAGCAATAGATCACACCATAGCAACCCTCAGCTTCTGTTTACAGTTCAAATAAATGTCTGTGTCACTGAAATTTATGTCTTGAGAAATTTGCTAAACCAGTACACTGCTTGGTTGAGTAACAAAGGGATTAATACAGAGAAGTTGAAAACAATGTTAGTCTCAATATTTAAATGATGAATCATTTTATTTTTTAAAAGCTGTCAGTAAATAATACATCACAACTACTCAGTGGGAAAGGAGTATTTTCTGTCTTATTTATCACACTAGAAAGTACATGACAGCTCTGAGGGAGAGATTTGTGTACGTACTCAGTGGAATATGAGTTCTTCCCATTAAAATCAATATTAAAAGTCTGTTAACCTAATGGGAGCAGCTCTGTGTATTTTGAAAGCTCTAGTCAAGTGGTTTATAATTTCCTCACCTTTTGATCAAAAATCTAGCTCTTACTCTAGAAAATCTCCTATTGGCTGAGCAGGGAATTTTGCTTGAGAAAAGGCAATGGAATGAGATATGTGCCTCTCTGAAAGTCCTGGCTGCAGAGGCGTCTTATACCTTTAAAGGAAGCCCCAGAAAAGGGCTATTTTTTTCTCTCTCTTCTGAAATGAATGCTAAGATACTGTTGCTAATTTGCGTTATATATATATATATAGATAGATAGATATTTAATATGCAAATGGGCAAGGTTTCTATTCCTGAAAGGAATCATTCCTTGCAGATCTGACTCACACATGTTAGTCCTTCAGCTGACTTTTCTTTGTACTTGGCCAGTGGTGCATAACCCATGGTCAGTGGAAGGGATGGGGTGAGTCTGAGCTAGAGTCACCATTTGGGAGGATTTTATATCTGGTGAGGGCCTCAGTGTCTTTTGGTGCAGGGAATGGCTGGAGAGGTTGATTAGGAGGCAGAAGAGTGTTGGGTATATTGTGATGTACTTTTGATTTTGTTCCTGCTGATGTCTGTGTTTACTGTGGGATAATTAATGTTTTCATTTAAATACGTATATGGTATGTGGCTGGTCTATGGCACAGCTTCTGAGGATGTCAGCAGACAAGAGAAGTGTGCATTAATTCCGCTGCCACCAGGCCGTCTTGCTTGTGAGCTGGGTTCACTATTCCAAAAATGCTTGTTTTAGCACATAAAGTTATTTTGCAAGGCAGGTCCCTATTCTTAAGCAATGTGCCAAATGTAGTGATGTGGCATTACATCCTTGTGCTTTAAAAATAACAACAAAGTAACAAATGTAGCATCTCTGCTCCTGAAATGAACAGTGGAAATGGATGTTAGAAGATACTATTTTAGCTCTCCTTGGAATATATTTTGGAATAAATTTTATTCCAAGCCGTCCTGCTATTTTACTTTTACTGCATATTTTTTTAACATTAGAAATGAAGATGCACAGATGCTCAGCCATTGCATTGTACTGCATAGATTTATCCACCATTTGAATTGGTTGAGTTTTGCCCTGCACGTCGGTCCCTGCTAATCTGAGCTCTGGCTGGAACTTTCCCCAGAAAGTCACTCTCAACCACCTCTTACTTCTCCCCAAAAGGGAAAAAAGGCAGCATTGAAGGAGATAAATGAAAGGTCTCCTGTCCACTAAGCCATACCTAGTTGCATTAAGATAAGAAGGTCGTAAAATCACTGTAGCTGTGTATTTCTGAAGGAGAACATCAGTCAGCTGTGCTTGGAGAAAAGCAATCTAATATTCATCCTCAGATTCAGCAGAGCAATCCTGCTGATGCCTATAGTTCTAATTTCTGTCACCAGGAAAAAAAGTTGAAAAAGAGAAAAAAACCCCAGAACATCTTGAAGACATTTGAAGTGCTCCCTACTAAAGGTAAAAATCAAGTTGGATTCATAAATTATACCAAACCGAGAGCCAGTTGTTTCTTCGATGACTTCTAGACAAAGAAAAAAAAAATCTGAATAAAATCTGAATTCTGGTTATTACATTTTGTTTGTTTGAGGAATAGATTCATATTCACCTGCAACTGAATGTTGTGATGAGAAAAAAAGTGTACACAGGGTGTAATACAAAATATGTCCCTCTTTCCCTGTGGCTCCTCAGTGGCCGGGATTAACGTGTCTGAAACAGAGTTGTGCTGCTTTGGCTGAGTGTCTCCTTACTGAATATAGACATCCAAGATGTTTGGACAGGGCCTCCTTCCAGAGGACACGGAGATGACGACTGGCAACGAGGACAGGAGGTGAAAATGGTTGTTCCCACCACTAGCACTGCTGCCTGTTCGTGCTCGTCCTCCCATCCTGCAGAGGAGATGAAGCAAGGCTGGGGCTAAACCTTTTCCTTTAAGTTGTTCTTCCTGGGGTGTAACTCGTACTAGACGAGTTCTCGCCGTGTGGGCAGGGAGGCTGTCGGCAGGCGGCGCTGGAAGGTGTTTTAGAGCCACTCACACAGGGGCCACCTGCATCCGGATGTTCATGGGCGTGTTTGTTCACGGGTTGGACTGAATTTGGCACCAGGCTGGAGAAAGGCACTGAAGACTTGGACAAGAGATGTGCAGTAGCCCAAGATGTTAATTGCTGCTCTTTGCATCATTTCCCCCTCCACAGAGATATGCTCACTTCCAGAGGATCTTTACCTGCCTTACAGATAATTTTCCTCTTTATCTTCATTTTACTGTGTGTATTTTCTACTTCAGACAACCTAAAGTAATATTCAGAGGTAGGGAGCTAAAGTTCATGTCTTGATCCTGAGCCATTAGACACAACAAGATCTTTTCATAGCCCTGAGCAATAGCAGTTCCATGTTTGATATGTTCTTTGGCTTACACAGAATCCTGTAAAGGAAATTTAAAGTGTAAAGGAAATTTAAAGTTTAAAGGAAGTTTAAAGTTATGCTGTCTCTTCGAGCAGATAAGTGTTTATAGGCTTAGGAGCTGAACTGATTTTGATTCTAAATAAGTTCTTCCTGAGAAGCCCAACTTACCCTGCTGGAAAAGTACTGGATGATCCCAAGGCAAAGCAGGGACTGTGTCTTGCTATCTGCTGTGGATGGTGCTGCTGGTGGTGGTGCAGCGGTGGAAATCAGGGCCAAGAGTTTTGAACCCTGGCCTCTCATGCTGCAAGTTATGAATGCCAAAGGTCCCTGCTGCCCTCAGCAAAACTGTCCCGCAGAGTGACATTGCTCCAGGCAGGGATTTCCCTCTTGGTAATTCACTGTCTCTTGCTGTGATCAGAAGCAAAAACAGTAAGCGAAAACACCGAGTATTGTTTTTCTTATGGAGATTTGTATTCTCCTAAGGCCCCGTCTCAGGAGAGTTCCTTCTCACCATTTCATTCCCAGAATTACATGTTTACAATTGTGTGACTGACACAGCTCAAAGGCAAACACATCCACACACACGTAGGGCTGTCAAAGTGCCACGCACAGGTTGTGCAAAGTGCAAAGCTAAAAAAAAAGGTGCTGGCCAACCTCCTTTTCCTTGGTTCACCCGAAGCAGCCTGCGTCAGCTGCTCTGGAAATGCTAAAGTTCAGTGATCTCTAGTGTGAGGAGGACTTTAGCAAACGACAGAAGGAAATCTCTCTAGGAACACTGCATGATTTATACACCTACTTCTTCTTAGTTTTGAATAATCTAGGATTATTGCTGCCAGACAAACTAAATTAGTCCTGTCATATGCTCTCAGAGCCAGGCAATAGCAAAACCAACTCTCTCTTTTTGTTTTTTTTTTTCTTTCTTTGTTTGTTTCTATTTTTTTTTTCTGGGCTTTACAACTGTAGAAATGATGAAACACCCAAAACTGTGTGAGAGAAAAGGTTGTGTAGGATTATATTAAATAACTTTCTGGGGAGAAGCGTGCAATTATATATTCTGTCCTGTCAGCACATGAGCATGATGGGACTGTAGTTATTTGCTCTGGTTGCCAGAGAAACCAGCAAAGAAAACCCGAAGTACTCCAGTCCTTTCTGAGCTTCTGAAACCCTCACAGTCAGCGTCAGATATTATTATTATTTGCTCATCATTGAACTGATGCCCCACGTACCACTGTCAGAACCAGCTGTTTGCCAATGTAGAAAACTAGACTGAAAACTGGAGGAAGGAGAGGGGGAAGCTGTGGGGAAGCTTGAACATGAGTTCAAATCAGTCAGCCATCTGAATGATTTGCTTCTTATTTACTTTGAAAGTCTTATTTATGCAGATAGAAATGAGGGAAAAAAGCTTCTTCCTCCTCCTCCTTCCTGTCTGAGTCCCATAGGGCATGGGAGTCTCTGCAGAGGAGCAGGGTGGTGGGGAGATGAGATGTGGAGACCAGAACCGGTCTCCACGCTGCTTTGGACACCTTGCATACCCTTCTTCTGCAAGAGGAGCAGCAATGGAAATTTAGGCAGGAGAGGGAGTTTAGAGCACGTCCTTGTCCTTAGCAGCCACTGGTGAAACCTGGGAGGTGACAACTCAAACGAAAATACAGGAGCTGGGTTTGGGTGCATGTGTTTGTCTAGCCTTTATAAAACGAATGGAAGATTTTCTTCCTTTCCCCCCACTTTTGGGAGAATTTTGTTAAGTGAGTTTAATCACATGTGAAGAAAAAATGATAATACAGCCTGACTGGCAGCCTGCAGCTGACTTGTAATGAGGTTTTCTTAATAACATTCCCATATTCTTCCAAGCGAGAGGATGTGTGAGCTGCAGGTACCAGTATTACAGCCCTGTTTCTAAATGTGGAGAGAAGCAGTCGGGGTGCCGAGGGACTCTGGTGTTAGGAGACGATGTCTGGCAGCTCCCTGCAGGTGTGAGAGCAGCTGTCCTCCCGAGCAGGGGAGAGTGACCCGAGTGATGGTGACCCGAACAGCCCAGCCTCGCTCCCAGGAGGCGTTTCCTGGGTCTCTCTTTTATTGCTGGAGATGTGATGGAACTAAACCAGAAACCCTTTCTAGGTAGGTGTTTATGAGAAGAACAAAGACTATTTTTGATTTTGTCATCTTATGATAAGCAGAGAAAACGTGGTGGCAAATCACCTTGTTGTAAGAATGGATAAAACATAATGGGATCTTAAAGAACATCCCCAAAAGTCTTACAAAACCAAAGGAAAGAGTAAAGGTAGTGAGGTGGCTTTCAAATCTGGGCACTGGTTGCTAGACCTGGGAGCCACGTAGGGTGGTGCAAATATTTCCAAATGTTTCCAGCCTCCCTTTTCCTGTGTTGTTTCAAGTCTCTTCAAAGGGCAGTCCCTGCTCTTCCCCCGGGCACGCAGGAACAAGGAATTACAGGCTTCCTGCAAAGCAGCTTGCAGAAATCATGAAAAACAGTTATTAGAGTATATAAAATATATTTGACACCCTTTTTCTATTCCCTTAGGTTTGGTATGCAAAGTGTTTCCCGGTTGAAGCGAACTGTCTCGTCCATCAGCGGTGCCGTTTGCAATCCGTTGTCGTGGGTTCTGCCTGTAGCTGGCGGCAGCGTCAGAATTGTAGGGGAATATCACAAAAAGTGACTTGCTGGGCAGTTATCCTCATATTTCCTTGCACTTTTATGCTGACGTTTTATTTGTGGCTTGGTTATGAATTTGCATAAACATGACTTTTTAAAATGAAAACCTTATTCAAGCAGCCTCCTTCCCACCCCTCCCCACATTTTGTGCCTTTTTAAAATTTTTTTGACAGGTTGTACATAACACTGGCCCTCTTTTGTGTTTGGGAAAATGGCAAAATTAAAAATCAAAATTCATTCCAATTTTTGTATAATCTCTCTGCTTGACAAAGCATTAAGGATTTTTTAAAATACCGTATTTATTCACTGTATGTAATTGAACACATACGTGCTCTGTGAATGCATCTGGATGTACATATTATGTATGAAGGCACCCATAGTGCTTGAGAAACATTGGAACCCGTCAGTTTCTGACTCTAAAAGCAAAGGCAATTCCACAATCTAGACAGCCCTTATTTCCATCCCCATTTGGGGATATGAAGCCCTGAGTTTTGGATCGATGTCCAGTTCCTATAGTAGGAAATGTCTGCAGATTTGGGCTCCTATGAAGAGGACATTTAGCAATAAACCTCACGAGCCAGCTCTGGTGCAAGAAGAGGAAGAGCTGTTTGAATTTTCCTGCTGCTAAAATGTTATCTTTCTATTGCAAAGCACTGCAGAAGAAAACAAACCAACCAAAAAAATTGTGAAGGAGAAGGAAGTTCTACTCTTCTGTAAATTAATTTTTGAAAATTCCTGCATTCTTTTGGTAGAAAGTTAAAAAGAATCAGTTTGAAGTACATATGTGATAAGGAAATTTCAAGCCAAATGATTGAAAATTACAATAGCTGAAAAACTAGTGTTTCCACACCAGCTTTCAGAGCTCTCAAGGCATTTTGAATATTTCCAAGGACTTGAGAGATTGCCATTGACGATAACTACAAATATACTTAAAAGCAGCCTTCTCCTCACCAGGCAATTTCCTATTAATGTGTAAAGGATCCTTTTTATGTGTGTGTGTGTTTTCTCTTTTAGAATGAAAGCGCTTTAGGTCCTCACTGGTTTCAGGCCCCAGGCCTTTCGGAGAGTCTCCCTGGGTGAGTTTGGGTCGCCCTTTTCTTCGGTGCTCAGTGGCCAGCAGAGGGTACCCTACAGCTGCGCATCCTGCCGAAAGCGAGCGCAGCACTGCAATGCTGTGGAATAAGGTTTTCTTTATCGTTCCAGCCGTGCGGATTTTTAGTTTCATACTGTGTCGTGGATGTGTTGGAAATGGGCTTTCTAATGAATCAGAACATTCAGAAGTTATTTATCAGTGCCATAAATACTCACTGATTCCTCAAATACCGAACTGTATGCATGTTACTTCCCCAATGAGATTTTCTGCTAGGAAGCACACGGACATGAAACCAAAGGACGTAGCTCTGCTGTCGTTCAGGACTTTGAGAACCCCCAACAACCCAGGCAATAAATGAGGTATGAAAACGGAGCAGTTTTCAAACACTCTTGAAGTACTGAGAAGAGCATCTGCAGCAACAAACGTCGTGACTTTGCTGAAGGTCAGTGAGGTGCTTGGAAAGGCAGCAAATGTAAAGATGGTCAGAGTTTCTTGCTGAGGTGCTGGGCACATTAAGGCTCTAGGGGAGCCTACCGGGGGAGGCTCCTTGCAGAGCTCCTGGCAGACCTGCCGTGTCTGTCAGCCCTTCCCCTCTTCACCTGAGGGCCCTAGAAAGGGCAGACTTCATGAACGGGCTTGCAGGACTGATGAAGTTGTCTGCAGTCTCTACTCAGTGATAAAAGGAAAGAAAAGAACAAAGTAAAAGGGAAATTACTTTGTGGGGAGATGTCGTGTATTCCCTCTGGAGGCTGGAAGCTTAGGACTAGCTGTAAACTGCTTCAGACATTGCCAGGTTGAAATAAGCAGGAAAAAATGGGCCACAGATAGTGTTGTTATGTGCAAGTTAGCAAGAAGTCTGTTTCTGAGCCTTCAGATAAGCTTTTAATAAAACAACAGCTTAATGGACCAGGATAACGGACAAGATCTTGAGCAAGAGACGCACATCTGATAATCACATCCCTGCTAATTTTATTCTGTCGGACTATTCCAAGTGTCACTTTTTATTCACAGACCATAAAATGGCCAGATACAAATGGACTGGAAAAAAAATCATTTAGCAGGCTGTTTATGTCCCCGTCTCTTATGACTACTCCTCAGCTCGGCAAGTTTCTGGAATGGTTTTGCTGGCAAATTTAACTTGCACGAAGCTGCAATCCTCTGCTAGACGTAAGGGGCAGCAGAAGGCAGTAGGGCAGCCGTGGAGGAGAGCTCTGGTGACACGATGGGACTGGAGGAAGGAAGAGCACCCATCGAGTGTGGGTGTCCGCGGGTTGTCCTCAGGAGCCCTGCTCTTCAGAGCCACCTGAGTGGGCTCATGACCCAGGATTACACTAGCACAAAAGTGGTTTCTGATGCTGCCACAAATCCTGAGGGCAACGAGTTTTCTCAGCTCTGTCTGAGCAAGTAAACACCTCTAACTCCTGATTTGGTCAGGGGAAACCTATTCTGGAAAGACAAAGTGCAAATGCTGAATAGCAAAGAAAGAAGATACCAATCTTTGTTTCTTGCCATTCTTTATTAAATTACACCCAGTTCTGTTTCAGGGTGTCCAGGTACCAGACATGTTCATACATGTTCACACATGTTCACACATGTTCACACAGGCAGGGAAATAATAACTGTGCTTACACTCATCATTCCTTCCAGGAAGGAGTTTGAGCTCCTCTCTACCTCCAAAGAGAGGATTTTTAAAGGATGAACATTATTTGTTCCAGGCAGGTTAAAAGTCTTTTTCTGAGGTTTGACTGGGCCTTTCAAGTGCTTTTTTTTTTTGCCTGCAATTGCATGAAGCACAAAAGAAAAGTTGTCTGGTTGTTGTGCAGAGAAAATGAGGTTAAAGGAGGTTCTGAGCCAAGTGGTGTCGCTTCTCCCCATGGCTCCCTCTGCTTGATCCACGAGAAAAGTTGTAACTGAATGAAGAAGTTGCACTTCAATGTTTAGCTATTAGAGCAGTTAAATCTGGATGCAAAATGCGTGTAGTGTTTCACATTAGGAATATATTGCTCTTTCTGCTTCATTTTCCTGTGTTTTCTGCTAAGTGAAATGGTAACAGAGTATCAAGTCAAATCTTGATTTTGAACCCTGATGTCTCAGGCTGATTAAAATTTGCAATTTTTATTTACCTCCTGATTTATGGAGGTGTTTTGAGGTTACTCTCAAATGCTCCTTCCTGACCAATCCAGTGCGCTCTCCCAGTGCTACAGCTGTAAAATGGTACCTCTAGAGTCGGTCTTTCATGACGGGTCTTCCTTCTCATTCTCTGCAGGTCTTAACATGTGGCCTTTTTTGCATGGTACCTGTACCAAATTCTCCGAGGAATATCCCGGTCAGTTTGACCACATCTCTGCTGCCAGACTTTCTAGCAATAATCTCAGATGTTAGTCTTGCATCTAGGACGAGTCATTAGTGCAGGAATATTTGAAATTCTTCCAGTTTGAGATTAATTATACAAGAAGGTACTTCCCTCCTACCTTCCACCTACCTTGTGCTGACCGGACATTTACAGGCTCGTATGACTGGCGTGCACTGAACTCTCCTGAAATAGTGTTCATTCTTCACTGCAAATTCTGCTGCATGGGAAACCCTCCAAACCTGCAGAAACAGCTAAAAACACTTGGCTGCTGACCAGATATTTCACACTGGGAGCTTTTCAACCAACAGCCACAGTTAGATGGAAGTCCTGAGTGCTAAATCCTGGGCAATCTGAGATCTTGCCAAATCAGCTTGATCACTTGAGTTAAATAAATGTTCAGCCTTTAAATCCTCACTCTTTTTTTTTTTTTTTTCCCTCCAATCATGAGAAAATATAAAGCCAGAGGAAATATAAAGACAAATGAAGATCATGGGAGCAAATCCTATCACCCCGTAGCACCCCGATGCACAGAGACCTTCCTTAAGTCCAGCGTGTAGAGGTACAATCCACTTTTTGTTGCTCAGCTTGTTTGTTTTCCAGTGTTTAGAGTAATCTCACTGGACAGTTAGAGAGAAGGGAGGTTCCTTGCAGATATTTAGTTTTTGCTGTCAGATATTATTTTTCCCCTGGATTTACTTTTGTGGCTAATTCAGTGAGGAGGAGGAGTTTCCAGACAAAACTCCCTGTGCTCTGACTGGTGCTGGTGCTGGTGCTGGTGCTGGGCAGGTTGCTCCTTGCAGGTTTCCTGCACATGCAAAGATAACTCAAGGTCCTTTGAATTTCACCCTCCAGCCTTTGATTTCACTCAGGTCTTTCCTTCCTAGACTAATCAGGCCTTCAGTGCCTGCAATTTTCTGCCCAGGGAGGCCTTTGAGCACGGTTCTCAACAGAGCAATCTGCCTGGGGGATCAGGCTGATTGTAAGCATTTCTGCTGCTGTTTTTACACTCCCTGCCTTGTATCACACTGACCCGGGAGGCGGAGTGGGAAGAGTTCGCACCCTACGAGGGACGCGCTGAAATAAATTGGAGATGCCCCACTTGGAGATGCCCCAAAAATCTGCCATTATTTTCTCTTTTGCATCCTCACAGAAGATCAAATCTAAATGTGACATATTAAGTAAATGCAGAAACCTTTAAAAAAAAAACTAGGTATCCAGAACAAACAGCGATAATGAACGATTCTGTAAAGATCTAGATCATTCAGGATGGTTTCTAATACCTTTCATTAGCATTGCAGTGACTCATAACATAAAAATCCTCAATGTCAAACCAATCTAATCTCACAAATATCTAATCTTATTCATTTCCTAAATATCAAAGTACCCTTCAGGCCTCCCAAATACTTTGCAGTCTAACAAATTAACGCATCTCAGTACTTTTTCTTTTGCTTAGTTAACAAGTACTGAGGCTTTCTTTTGTGGCAAAGAAAAATCATTCCTTGCTTCCACTGTGATAATTAATAGAGTGTGCAACAAATACAGACTCAAAGGAGTCCAGTCGCTTTCTACTACTTGTATGATTTTGATCAACACCAGGGAACATATTAATTTTTAATTTTCTTAGTAATAAGTATCTGTTCTTCTGCTAAGGCTTCTGAGGCTGAATAGGCTTTCAAAAAACAGTCATTGACACAGACTCATTCTGTTCCCCAGCATCTTGTGGAAGTAAATGTTTAAACATGTGTGGTCATTTTTGCCTTGATCTTTTAGATAAAATGTCACTGTCTTTATGAAAGCCTGAAGAGGTTGATACACAGGGCCTTCAGGAAGCTGAACTAGCTAGTCTGAGATTTCGTTGATTTATGATCACCAAGGTCCTGTGAAATCAAGCTGGCCTCACACTGTCCATCATAATTTATTGAGCAGAGCAAACTTGCTCAGTTTGCTAAACAAGAGTTGCAAAGTGACTTACTATGGTTCAAATGATCTGGAGGCTGTTACAGTCTTAATCTAGTACTTTAAACCTGTGACATAGTGTGGGAGACCGCAAACCCCGGAGATCTTCCAACATGTACCAGCGTTTCTTACAACCACCCTCCTGCCATGGTCTTCTTCATGATGTGGCTGGCTGGAGGTCATGACACCCAGGCCAGTAGGACTGAAGGACCCTTCTCATGGCACCTTAACTGAGTGAGAAGAAATCTTCATCAAATACAACCACTACCTCTGGGCATGAGGAGTCCCATGGGGTTCCACCTCCCACTGGAACAGGCTGCCCAGAGAGGCTGTGGAGTCTCCTGCTCTGGAGATCTTCCAAACCCACCTGGATGCCACCCTGTGCCCCGTGCTCTGGGTGTCCCTGCTGGAGCAGAGGAGTTGGACTAGATGATCTCTAGAGGTCCCTTCCAACCTCAGCCACTCTGTGATTCTGTGGGTTAGAGCCTTTGCCCTCTGGGAAGAACAGTAACCGAGGCAGTGGCAAGTGCAGAAGGGAAAGACTCAACAGAAAGTTAAGAGCAAAACAGTACGGGTGCTGCTGATTGATTTTAAGACTGACAAAGGATTTACTAGAATCTATCATTCTGTACAGAAAAGTATTAGAAAGGACTTATTTTCTGAAGCTGTGATTAGAGGGAGGATCCTCAGTGTTGGGTTGATGGTCGCTTTGTTCTGGAATGATTCCCAGTGTTTGAAATAGCTTAAGGGAGATTAGGGAGAGAGGGTCCCAGGGGAAGATCGAGGAGTTGTTCAGAATGTGGATTCTGACCTCTAGAAAAGACTGAGGACATGAAGGAAGCACTGGCTGAGAAAATTAAAAATGTAAAAGAGAAACAAAAAGGAGAAAAAAATGGTATTGTGGCAATAAGAGTCCTTGAAGGAGCAGAGCCGCATCCCCTGCGCCTGTGTGTCTGCTGGTGCTGCTCCTCTGCCTCCTCTGCTGCCCCTGTGAGCAGTTACAGACTAACCTCTCCCCAGCCCTTCCATCACAAGGTGAGCTTGCCCTGGCACAAGAGGCTCCTCAGAGTCACTCAGAGGCAGCGTGGCAAGGACTTGGATTCTCTGTGTTTGCCCTGCTACGAGCTCCTCATGTGGCTCTGGCTAAATCCCTCCATCCCGCTGTGCCTCTCTTCCTGGATTTGGTTGCTTTGGGGGTTTAGCTGCAAGCTCTTTAGGGCATACAGCCTGATGTCTGTATCATGCTCAAAATACATCAAATAAATGGCAAGGGGAAAGATTTTTAAATATTCCAAACCTGTTGCAGGGTTGTTCCAAATTAAGCCACCTTGAGGGTACCAAAACCATGACATATTCAGGATCAAGGCCTATTAAAATTTATTTTATTCCAGTCTTACTAGGATCAGCTGGTTACTCATCCATAAGGTGAAATGTAATAACTGTAAAATGTTAAACCAGTTGCTAATAGAAAACAGCAAAATTTATAGCTGTTCTATTCACAAACTGAAATAAATAAATATACAACATAAATTATGCACTGCAGTCATTTGTTGAGCTACAATAATAATGTTCATATGGGCAGGGATAGTTGCTCTTATGACCTGAAAGGAAAACAACATACTGTAATAAAAGCATTTCAGAAAATCAGTATTTATTTAGAAGCATGATATTAGTAATTCTTTTATATCATTCTGGGAAACTTTTTTTTGGTGTATTTGGTAAAATATTCCCCATGTTTGATAAAATATTCCCTTTGGGAATTAATAAAGCAACTTTATCACACACATTCTGTGGGTGGGATCTCCTTAAAAATTTCCCTCTCATTAAGTGTCCTCCTTTCCCAAGCCCTCAAAGCCAGTTCATCTCAAGCTGGCTTGACGGGACTACCCTGGTGCCTGGACACTTGCTCACACGGCAGCTCGGTGACGTGGGCTGTGCCGAAAGGAATTCAGCTTTGGACAACACTAAACCTCACACAGTGCCCTTGCTGGGCTGCGCACGCACAGTTTTCACGCAGTCGTTGCTGTCCAGCTGCACCGTGATGCTGTGCTCCTGGAGCACACTGAATATAACCGTTAACCCACGAGCCGGGGAGCGCGGCCTCGCCTCCTCCGTAGCCGTGGGGCTGGTGTCAGCCCCATGAGACACCCAGAGAGCTCAGCACCAACCGGGAATTTTGCAGCAAGTGGCTCTGTTCTGTGTCCACGCGGCCGAGTGTGATAGCTGAACAGCTGAAAGAGGACATAAGTAGTAGGACTGAAAACTAGAAAAACAAGTTAAAGGAAGGAACGGAGGCAGAGACTGCAGGAGCGGGACATGAAGAGAAGGGAGCAAGAACCTGTGGAAATATTACGTGCTGCTCTTGATAAATATGAAGGATATTGATGAAAGCAGGACATTCATCATGTTCGGCAGTGTCCTTGGGATTGCCAGGCAAGTTCCCTGGGGGCAGGCACGAGCAGCCGTCCTTCCCTTGTCGTTTCACCATCCTTTCTTCCAACTGCATCAGTGATTCAGGTCAGTTAATAACCACACGTGATGGATCAATTCTCAGGCTTAGGGTAGCAGTGGAAGCTCTCTGATAACCTTCAGATGAGCAGCTGCTGTAAAACAAATAAATAAATAAAGGCAAGCTCTAAGACATAAAAGTTGTGTCTTTATGAGCAAAATAGAGAGGACAATGCAGTGCTCCCTGGTTGGCATCCTGCTCAGCAGGGAATAGGCCTGTCTGCCTGTATGGGCACAAGCCAAGCCATAGAAGTACAGCTTGAAAAATATCTGGAATTTCCTGCATGATAAGTGTGTAATTTTTAACCTGTTTTGGGTAATAATTATATAGTTGACTTTCTGTGCAGTGGAACACCAGCACAAAAGCTAAATGTGTTTACAGAAGGGTTCTTTGCTGCCTAAGAAAGCCATGATGCAAGAAATTAGTTGAAATACAACATAGAAATGAGACTTATTCTCTTTGGTAGCTGTATAGCTTTTTTTGGGGAGGCTTAGTTAATAAAAAAATCCCTCTAAGGAATGCCATCTGATGAAGATGTTACCTCAGGCAAATCTCTCCCTTGAAAAAATCAGTGAAAAAACAGTAATGTTTCTTTGACACTTAATGGATGTACAAAAATTGTTACCATACTCCACCTGTTATATTGTTTATGTGGATGTGTTATGTGTTTATTTTTTTGAAGAAACTAGACCTGTTCTGCTACTCTTCTTGTGACTTAAAAAACGTAACATTTTTTCCCCAATGTTCAAAAATAGAACTGAAATTCTCATTCCACAGTAGTACTGTGTTTACAAAAGCTTTTTCTTCAGCACTTTTATTAGAAAAGATCTTTCTCCATATATAAAGTTGCAAGAAAGTTATGTACTTCTGGTGCTATTTCGCCAGTGGAACACATTATAAGATTTCATATTGTACTATTTTCCATTAAAAATATAGTGCAGCTGTACTTAAAGGAACATTTATATCAAGAGACAATAGGTTATTATAATCACACTTGCTCTCCATTTTGCAAGGAGGAATTTCAGGAGCAAGTTATTTATAGGCAGGAATTGAGGACATGCAAATAAACATGGATGTGATTGGAATAAAACTTAGGGCAGCTCTTTACTTAGGCATAACACGTGAGATACGTATCCCTAATCTCTTGGATTTAAATCCAAGAATAAAAAAGAATAAAATAGAATAGAATAAAATGTAGACTAAAAATGATGGGGGACACCTGAACTTGGAATGAGGGAATTGCTATGGGGCATTAAAGATGTGCTGCTGTATGCGAGCTAGTGTAACACCAGGTGTTAAACTAATCCAACACCGTTGGACTAGATTATCTCTAGAGGTCCCTTCCAGCCTCAACCATTCTGTGATTCTGTGATTCTGTGTGGTTATTCCTGTTTTCCAGGTGGTTCTGACAGGGTTAACTACATGGGGATTCATCAGGAGCTCCAGCTTTGACACTGTCTCCTATGACTTGGGAATACTGGCGCTGATCTGCGTGTGAATCTGCACGTTTCAGCTTATTAACCATGCACCCATGCACCAGGATACTTTCTGAACAACTGCGTTCTAAAGCCCATCCATGTTCACCAGCACACTGGAGCTGACATCTGGGCACGCACTTAAAATCTGCTGCTAATCATGGAGAAGTGTCGCTCTGCTTTGATCGGTCATTCGTCATTTGAATTTTGCTGATTCTGGACCTAGGACCCCAGCACTCGACTGCCACATGAGCAAAAGGGCATTTTAACCAAACTGAGGGAGATCAGCGAGACAGGAGTCCCCGACTCCCACATGGTTACAGCACATAGAGAGCTATAGAAATCTGTGTGTTTGCATACGCTCCAGGATAAATAAATAAATGGAGGGTATATATAATAATAGAGTGTGCCTAAATTACAGGAATAAATGCTCTGTAGACATTAAGTAGATGACAAGGGAAGGGAAGGGAAGGGAAGGGAAGGGAAGGGAAGGGAAGGGAAGGGAAGGGAAGGGAAGGCGAGGACTAGAAAAAGGGGCATGTGACCATGAAGGATGCGTGCCCAGCAAGGTGGCTAGGTACTGACATAAGTCATTAGATCTTTTTTTCTAGTCATTTGCTGCAGTCAATTCTCATTTAGAGCATGTTAATTAGTTGACAAGATCTAAAGCTCTCCTTTTGTTCATGCTGCAGTTTGCGATTTGTCCATCACATAAAGCTGTTGCTTCAAAGGTTTTGTCATATCCTTCCCTGGCTAACATGATGGGGGAAGTCCACATCGCCACAGTTTTAGATACCTGAAAAAATGCAGGTATTTATAATATATTTTTCGTTCATTACTCGATAAACAGTCCCAAGTAAATCAAGGAGAAGATACACAAGGTATGTAAGTACTATTTACTGTGAGAAAGCATAGCAGATTATGCCTTTTTTTTTAACAATGAACATAAAATATTACATATCTAAAAATAAAGGCTTCTTGAGGAACTCATGCCTAACAGTTCAGCTAGTTTTAATTCCCATATATGTGATAAAAAAGGCTGAACGCTTGTGGTACCGATAAGACAGTGAGAAGAAAGGGAAGGCAGACCTTAAGCAGATGTAAAGTGTCTTTGTGCTGTTCATCTGACCTCAAAGGAGACCATATCTCGTGCCAGTTGTGACAAGTCCTGTGTGACCTCCAAAATGTTTACAGTTTTGGTGTACAAACCATACTTCTTGCGGCTGTCACAAATTAATTAAATTACTGTCACAAAGACAGTAATTTAAGGGGTAAGCAGAAGCAAATGTTCAAGGCTGTGTAACGACTGCATCTGTGTTGGAGATGCAATGGAGAGAAACACCTCAGAATGCCCATCTCCAGGAGAGGCCATAAAATTGGGGGCATACAGAATTATAGAATGGTTGAGGTTGGAAGGGACATCTAGAGATCATCTAGACCAACCCCCCTGCTCCAGCAGGGACACCCAGAGCACGGGGCACAGGGTGGCATCCAGGTGGGTTTGGAAGATCTCCAGAGAAGGAGACTCCACAGCCTCTCTGGGCAGCCTGTTCCAGGGCTCTGTCACCCTCACAGCAAAGAAGTTCTTCCTCACATGGACATGGAACTTCCTGTGTTTCAGTTTAAAACCATTGTCCCTTGTCCTGTCACTGGCCATCACTGAGAAGAGTTTGGCCTCCCTCATCCCTACATTCTCCCCTCAGGTATTTATACCTGTTGATCAGATCCCCTCTCAGTCTTATCTAGGCTAAAAAAGCCCAGCTCGGTTAGTCTTTCCTCTTAAGATAGATGCTTCTTTCAGTCTAGAACATTGAAGACTGGAAGAGGAAAATGTGTAATGTAGGTGGCTATGAATAAACCCTGGTGAGCCCTCAAGATTTCACACACTGTAAGTGATACTTCTGTAGACCTTAATGCTACAAAGCAAGAACAACTCTGCTTGTTTGTTTTAGTTCATCAACCAAAATAATTGACATTCTTATCTCATGTCTTCTGGCTGCTATTTTGCATTTGAAATGCAATAGTAAAATATCAGTATTGGAAATACTGGGGAAGTTAAAGAGATTTATTTCATCCAACTAATATCTCCTTAAAAGCCATTTTATTCAAAATGTTTGGAATATGTAGTTAAATTTCACATGTAGTTTCAGTAAAACAATATCCATGTACTGCTATATGGTGGAAGATAAGGTGCCATCCTATTTTTTCTTCTCAAAGTTTGGCCATTTTGTTCAGTATTAGTAGCCATCTCACATTTTCTCTGTCTGCACAGGAATATCATATACTTGGACACTTTTGGACACATCTGTAGCTTTTCCAGTGGCTATGCCTGAGGAGAAGAAACACTTCTCCAAGCAAAGTATTCAGGACCAAATCTATGGTAAAGAGTTTCGAATAGTGTAGAAGACCTATGCTAGATGTCTGGATAGCTAGAGAAATAACAAGCTCCATTTCCAAAGCCCAACAAGATCAGAAAACGGACTTGTATACGCCCCATGCTGACTGCTCATATGGATGAATACACATATACATATACATACACAAACTCATTTTAATACACATACATGTACATGAAGCATTGCCAAGAGGTATTCCATTTAAGAAGTGCTTCCCCTTAAATTTGCATTTTGCCTACTGCTCGATGAAGAAGACTGGTCCTCCTCTTTTCATTCTCAGTTCTCCATAAAGAAGGTCTCTTTCAGTTCTCCCTCATCCTGGGAGTATCTCCCCTTGCTCTATTAACATTCACTCCTAGAGTGGGACTGGTAAACACATACAATACAAACAAGGAGAGAAAACATTTTGCTTAAGGAACTTTATTTTTTATGTATATTTTGTTAAGAAACAGAGCAAAGTCTCTTTTGTTAACACAGTATAATGCTCTGGAAATTCAGTTTTTGGCACTGTTCTGTGCCCCAGTAGCAGCAGCTATGACAGATGAACAGTCATATGGCTTGCCTGCCCTCCTTAATGCCCATCAACTGCCTTTTCCTTGCAGACAAAAGGCAGGGAAAGGCAAGGAGAGGCTGCATGTGTCCAGCCAGGCAACGTGATGCTGATGACAGCATGCCTGTGAGCTTGGGCATTTCCGTGTGCGTGTTTGACCTGAGCTGAGAACGGCGACTGAGATGCACCTGGAGTGAAATGAGGTATGACCGACCTTGGAAAAGCCCCTAGAGAACAGGCCAAGGTGCTTTAAAAATGTAATGGACTTAGCTACAGCTTGCTGTGTCGGTGGGTGTGCATTTCTGTACAGCTGGAGCTGCTCACCCTGCAAATGGGTTTGAACTGGTGCATGCAGCAAAACTGGCCACTGAAGGATGGGGCCAGACCGAGATGTTTTCTGTGAAGAAAACGAGAGCCACGTTAATTTGCAGACAATCTGACAGGCTCTATCCACTGCCGTTGCCATGGGTACAATGATGAAGGCAATAACTTTGCTCAGGATTAGCTATTTTTACTGTAATTACACAACAGGAAATTATTAGACCGTTGTTCCCTCCCTGTCACCCATTGTCTATTTGCATGATGTTTTAGTTGCGGGTCGTGAGACACCAAATATTCACACACCTTCTTAGGCCTTCCTGGCACTTTGGGAGAACTCTGGTGTCAGAGGCTGCTTCCTTGCCTGGAATTCTGCAGGACTAATGGTTTTATCATTTAACTGCCCCAAGCAGCAAAGTAGGTGGGAGATCTGCAGGCAGGAAACCAACACCAGAAACACAATGCAGATGAAACCTGGCATCACGAACTTCCTATGACCATACTATGCTAGCAGGAAGATAAACATCTTTTATATAATATATATATATGTGATTGCTGTGGAACTAGATACATTGCAGAGATTAAAATCAGATTTGGTTTGTATCATTCTCTAGGATGAAGTTCAAGACTGTCTTCTGAGCCCCAGAGCACCCGCTCTGCATCCAGTGGTAGAACCACCTTCCAGAGGTGGAAGACTTCACTTCTCATTGTGTGCTCAGATGCTGTGTAAACTCTCAGCTTTATTTTTGTCTATGGTGGTTAAGCATCTGCACAAGTGGTAGGGCTTTCGAGCCCTTCCTTTGGTCATATAAAGCCACCTGAGATACACAGAGTCCTTTCCTGAAAATATCTGCCTGTGGACACGAGGAGCCTGGAGCAGTTCATCTGGCTTCCAGAGTCCTCGCAGCACAAAGACTTAACCCTGATCTTTGATTATTATGATTCTCCAGGCTCCTCAGTATAAAATCGCTATGGGAAAAGTCCTATGGAAAGTAATATAAAACAAAATCTCTATAGATTTCCATAGCTTTTTGATACTCTGCAGAGTTCTGCTATGAATTGCATAAGACTGCATAAGAATAATTAAAAGATTTTTGTTGTTGTTGTTGTTGGGTTAGGTTTTAGAGATATTTTGCTAAGATGCTGCATTCATTAAAAAACTTCTAGCTTTATTTCTTGGAGGCATGCATGTGGTGGGAACACCAACTTGCATCTGTCTCTTAGTATGAGCAGAGCACGTTTGAAGTCAGGTCTGTGAAAGCAGAATGGAAAGGGTAAGCTTCAGGGTGGAAAAACTGGTAGACAATTAATATTATGGACTGTGACACAACTGATGGTGAAAGATAGGCAAGTGAAATGCTGCTTGATAATGTAACACCAGGTAGATGCTCAAGAAGGGATGAGGACGGGCATGCTGGTGCATTGACGGCTGAAATTTCATCCAGTCAAACTGTGAAAAAGTGTTTCCAGAAAAGGAACCCCTAATCCAAATCTCTCGAGTTGTCTGAGAAATCCAGATATGGCTTAATCTATATGTCATGCTATGCAAAATATGAGAGCGTTAACACAAACGTGATGAGCAAACGCTTCTCAACAGCATTTGTTGTTTGTGCAAGAGCTCAACTGGGTTGTGCAGGCTTTGCTGGATTCCACATCTACCTTAAAAATCATAGAGGGACCTTAAAGAAAAGAAGTTGCCTGAAGGCAAATCATCAGACAGGGAGAGTGACAGAACAGTAAATTTTGACTGATGAAAATTTTGGACTAGCAAGTTGTTTCTTTGGTGCTTCCTACCATTAAAACATTCTTTCTCGGTGGCATTTCTTTGTCATTCTCAGTTTACAAAAAATGAGTGAAGTTAATTCATCCAAAGTTTGATCCATCTTAAGATGTTTGAGGATTACATTTTTCACAGATGGAAAGAAAATGTTAAATAATAAATGCAATCAGAAAATGGGATGAATCATCCAATGCAGATTGTTGAAAGCAATTTCAGGTTTTGAAAAAATATGTTCTTAGAAATGACCTAATAAAGAATGGGAAAAAATAAAAAAGAACTTGTAAATACTCAGCAGTTTCATAAAGAAATGTCAATAGCAAGATGAAAAATGTATTTGAGAATATTTTTACTTTGGAACAGTGAAATCCTCAGTGGCATGTGAAGAAATAATGCAAAATGTTGAAGGTTAAATAAGAAAAATAGTGAAGAGTCAGTTGCTAAACAATCACTTCCACTTATTGGGCTGTTTTCCAACTAGGTTGTGGGCAATAAAAAGCATGGTCTACAGTCCTTACTTTGACTTCTTTGTTACCAGCAAATATCTTTGTCTCAAATCTTAAATTCCAGTATTTAAAGTTAGAAAGTGACTCCAGATTTGGCTACATGAATAAACATGACCTGCTTTTCAGATTTGCTGAGGACCCATTCACCACACAGAAAGGAGACAAAGATACAGCTACATTTAGCAGTTTAAATTTAGATTTATTTTATGCTTGACATTTAGCTTTCATTCGATCAGAATTATTTTACAGGATGTGCTGTCTTTCTCCACCAAGGCACATGCCAGCACTCATTATACTGCCATTAATATATCACTCTTAATCAAAGCCAGTGCTCGGATTACTCTGTACAGTTAACCTTGCCCTCTTGCCATTCAGTAATGCTCTTCACAGCAGTGTACTTTTGCCTTGCTTACTATGCTAGGTAATTTAGCTTGGGTCCTTACAGTCCCTTCTGGGACACGTTCCTCCTTTGTGTCCAACCTGAGCACCACGCTCCATCCGCAGGTCTCCGTGGTGGGTCTCGTGTTGGCCCAAGGAGCAGGACGCCCTGCCCAAGCCTGGTTCTTGGGTGCTGACACTACCCCTCCGGCTGCTGCACGCTCGTGGCCTCGGTGCTCTACACCCAAAAGCATGGGAGAGCCCTCTTGGGTCGGAGGGAAGTCCAGGCCCTGCCCCTTCCGGGTTGGGTGGTATCTAAGATTAGCTGGACAAACCTGAGGCTGAGATTTTGCTCAGAAAAGAAATAGGAGATGATAGGGAGCACCATGGGATACTGCAATGGGCGGTTTCAGCTACGCGCTGCATATGAAACGATCCCACTGCAAGATCGAGCAGTAAGCTGGAGTCTTATCTTTAGAGGAAAAACAGGCTTTTAATGACATTAACAACATGACCGTAAAATTAAGTATCTAGTTATAAAAGGCCAAGCTTGACAGAGTCCATAAATCTAATTAAATCTATGTCTAAAATACTGTTATTTTGATGTGACATGGTTTTGATGGAATAGTGCTTACATTCTTGCATTACGACAATAAGTAAGTAAATAAATAAATAAATAAATAATGACAAAACCATCTTGGGTTTATAATCAGTTAATGCCTCTAATCAATTAAGGCTTATAAACCCGATTATCTCTCCCAGTCCAGAATTCTTCATTTTTCAAAGCACTGTTTTGTGGTTTAACTTCTTTATCACTTTGTTGCAGTGGATGTTACTTTAATGAAAGAAGATTTTAATTAGAGCCAGAAACGTACACATGGAAGAGATTGAAAAAAGAAGCAAAACGAGTTTTTTTATACACCTTGTCAGTTTAAAGGATTCTTTTAAAAGCACTTGACTCTCCCTTTCCTCAGGTCACTCTGTTTACAGACTTCTAAATTGTGTCTTTATTTCTTATTTTAGGAAACAACTCTTACTGTTTTTAAGGCTACTCTTTTGGTTTATACTTTCCAATGCACAAAGGCTCAGACCCACTGCTGACAACATTTTCCTAAGTTCAAAGTACATTTTAATAAGTGAGCTCGGCATACCCAGTGGCAAAGAAGTCTGCGCAAATTAAATTTCGTTCTGCAAATATAACAAGATTATAACTATATGGAAATTACTTTAATGGACACAGATTTGGTGGTTTTAGAAAATTAATCTGGAGGAAATCTCTGTGGTGTTCAGTGATGATAAAAATTTATACTGTGAAGCACAAAAACATCAGTTTCTCTTAAAATTTAGCACTTCAACAATGTGGGTTTTACTCTGTGGGAATTGGCAGGATTAAACCTTTTTATATTATTGATTCCAAAAGAATTTCCTTTCATTTTGATATTCTGTGCTGCTCTCCATCCCTTCCTCTCGGGGCTAGCCCACGCTAGCAATATATAAGCTCATTACTGACAGTCCAGCAATGAGTCCTCCTCCTCAGGCTGCAGCTTCCTTTGCAAGAAGGCTCCCAGATCATTCGTAGGGCACGAACACCCTTGTCTAGACCAGGCTGGAGTAAATGCTACATATTCCAAACTAAATGCTAGTCACCAGTTTGTTTGGATCATTTTTTCTTCTTTTTCTCCTTCTTCTTAAAAAGAGCTTCTACCTTAGGTCAGATGGGAATGTAAATGTGGGAAGAAGATGTGGAATATCAGAGGAGGATGGTGTAAGAGATGGGAAAACATGGGGTGAACAAGACAAATTGAGAGGAGGGAGGATGTCACAGAAGCAGACATCTAGGAAACACCAAGCAGCGTAAGGCCAGGCAAGGCAATCATGGGAAGCAGGAGGGATGCGTAGCAGGAATGAGAAGAGGCAGGAAGAATGAAGTTTTGAGGCTTCAATAAGAACAAGAGCTGGTTTCCTCCTTATGGAGTGTGTGCGGGTGACTCATTGCAGACAGATCCGCAGGTAAATGTGACTCAGATTTGCAATCAAGTGAGGTGATTATCCTAAAGTTGAAGCTGTAGCCATTGTGGCATCTAATCATCTCTGGCTGTGTCTGCAAGCTGTTTTAAAGGCTTTTACAAGACTAGTGGTGCTTATGTGCAAGGTAGGTGGCCAGGGGAATGCTGTCCCTTCCTAAGGCCTGTCCTTGGCTCTGGACATTCTTTGCAGTTGCTTCATGTCACAGTGTGGACACCGCATCTGACCAGTATTTTGGTCTGCGATAGGCGGGATTTGTAGCGATTCGGCTCAGAGGCCAAACCACTGGAACCTCTGGAGGTGCAGGGAGCGTGGAGAATCCGCCAGGCTTCGCCCCTCTTCCAGGAGAGGCAGGGCCGGAGCTCCCGCCACGCTGCGCCCGCGGAGTCCTCCACGGCCGGGCTCTGCGGGGGACCTGTTGAGGCTGTGTGGAGGCTGCCTTCAACCCACGAGCCTACAGCAAGTAGGTGCCGAGCTGCGTGTTGGCAGTGTGGTGAGGTAAGGGTCACACTCGCATACACCCTCCTTTATGAATCAGAGCTCACCTCAATCTGTGCTAGCAACTGTGCGAGGTAAAGGTGTGGCTTTGTTCCTTGTTGTGGCATGAGACACAGATAGTCTAATATTTTAATAGAAATAGGCATTACTTTCAAATCCGTGGAAGATTAGATTGCATCTGCTCCAGAAGTATTATTGTTTCTTTAAATCTACTTAGTACTCTCGAGGTGTTGCTGTAGGTCTAATAAGCAATAACTTCCTTATTTTCTTCCTAAAGGCATGAAATAAATTAAACTACAACATTTTGGGAAACATTTTTGTATTATATCTCTCAGATGTTTGTGAATAGTCATCCTTTTTTTTGGTTCAAAAGGATGGATTAATCAATGACCAGATTTCTGTATGAACTTTTATTTCCCTGTACTTATGAGGAATTCTACAAATAAGAAATGCTGCATTGCATTGTTTTCTGATATAAAAAACATGGACCTTTTCTGAGATCATTTCTTCAAGCTTAGCAGTAATTCAGCAGACATGTCCTAAGCACCTTTTGTAATATCTGTGGTGGCAGACAAGTAGCCCTTCTAGGCTCCCTTCTAGGTAAACGGAGAGAACCAGGCCCTTTTAGGATGCAATTCAGTTGTCCTTGTCTGGACATCTACTTTAGCATGAGATGAATCACCCCCTAAAAGTGACCTCTTCTCTCTATGTGCTCTAATGTAAGCATATACAAATAGGCCATAGACATTGTTTTTGTTTCCACATTTGCATTGAGGGTGTATATGTTTATGTATACATATATATTTAAGTATATATGTGTGTGTGTGCATGTGAACACAGGTGGATTATATAAATATATACCATTTAAATAATGCCATCGTTTCCTCTGCATATATGCCTTACTTTTTGCAGTCTTATTGCACTGTTCCCAAGCCTTCCCGCAGGAAGACCCTCAGGCTCCAAAAAGGTACAAGTCAAGCAATTGGGCCCTTTTTTGGGTTTAGGGGGAGCTTCCTTTGGAAAGATGATAGGTTTTGGTTTGTTTGTTTGTTTGTTTTTGAGCTGCTGTGTTCTTCCAAGACCGTGGGCTTAGCAGTGAGCTTTGAAACCAGTGGTATTTGCCATCTTCTGGCCTCAGCTTCCTAGACAAGATCTGAAGCATTATGGGCTAAGTTTTTTGGAATTGTTTTTCATCTCTTCCAACAGGCACTACATTTGGGGTGTTCTCTGTTACCAAGTCGACATGCTTTTAGAGCATCTATTGTGCACATTTTTCTTGACGCATTTGTTATCTCTGTAGATAAAGAGTAGGTGTCTGAGGACACAGCTCTCTTCCTCTCTCTAGAGTTCATTTGCAGTAAAAGAGAAGCCAAACTGGGCTTTTGTTTTCTTTATAGAGAACTCTGTTACCCCAGCAATTAAGTTAAATGTCTTGGCATGCTACTGAGTCTTTTTTTTTCTCTATTTTTTAAAATGTTCCCATCCTTCCTCTCTTTTTCCAGATGCCCAAATGTGTAAACAGTTAGTTGCCTCTTTCTCCTCTGCTGAGTTTCATTAATTATTGCTGGCCACAAACTGAGATTCAGCACCACGTTTTCCTGATTCCAGTGCAGGAACATTGAAAAGCGATGGAGTACACAGTGTGGTGGGATGTAACCTTCTGGTACAGTCACAGATAAAGATTCATTTACAATACACATCCTATGACTTATCCACTCTTTTTGATGTCTGATTTTTTTTTTTTGATGGCATGATTTTAATTTGTGTGGATTAGACCACGGAAAGAAAAATATCAAAAAGAACAACAGCAATAAAAAAAGCAAAAAATCTATTGCATGTCCCCAGCTTCTTTGTAGTATCTAGGCAGTCACTCACTGGTGCTGTCTGCTTTTATATTGCTGCTATTGCTTGTCCTCAGGATGGGTGGTAGGCCCACCAAGTTTCATGTATTACACAGGAGACTCACTCACATTCACCCTCTGTCATATTGTGCCTCATGCATGATCAGCGAAGTTGTCCATCATCTCGTGCTACATTCCTGCTTGCCATGTACATATGATCATCATGCATGTGACCTCCTGATCAGCTGGGTCTGGCAGGTAATGCCCCAGAGCAGACAAGACGATGAGTTGTTGCGGGTATTGTGAACTGGGCACTTTCTAGCGAACCCTGGAAGGAGTGTGCCTGGAAAAGCATCCTGAACCCATCCCTTACCACAGTCCTTACTGGCTGAGCCAGTGAGCTGACGTGTCCTCACCCTAAGAGCCATCATGAGGTCCAGCGTGGGATCTTATTGCCCGGCCTTGAGAAGCCCAGCCTGTCAAATGCACACACGTGCCATCAGGGTCTGTTGCCTGGCACACTGTATGTGCTGTAACATCTTCCATCTGGAAAAAAAAAAAGAAGTAAATAAACCTCAGGATTTTGAGATGTGAAAATATTTTTGTGTATTTTTAGACTTATTTCTACAAGCAGATTTTTCAGAGAAGGAAATTACTATTATAGAAATATTTTTTGACTTTCATAAGTAATAGATAGACGTTTGAATACTTATTTGGTTTTGTTTTGTATTAGGCTTTATAGTCTTTTTTTTCTAATCATCTGAACTTCTAAGCCCAAGACCTTTGCTTATAAGCAGACAGGCAATCAAAAATTTTGCTAAACCTGAGAAGGGAGATAAAAAAAATTGTGGGTTTTCTAAAGAGGCAGAAGAAATTAAAGAAGGGGGAATCTGGGAGAATCCTCCAGTATTAGCTATCTATTTAGCCCTCCAACTCTTCCTCAATCCCTACTCTGTTTTGGGAAAGAGATGTAAGGAAGGTAGGTGTAAGGTAGATAGCCCAGCCCTATGGCTAGAAAGAAATAATAGGAAATAGAAAATACTCTTCTTCATGCCCCTAGGGCAAAAGTATGCACTGGATAAAGATATTTATTTAAAAAGGAGGGTAAATCTCTCTAAACAAAACACCAAACAAACAAATGATCTCCCAGGAACTCTTAAACCAAAAAAGACCTACACAAGGGATTTGAAAAGGGAATGAATCTGCAGCAATCTGAGGGAAGGGACCAATCTAAGGATGGAAAAGATCAATCAAAGTTCGTCCAGGACAACAGCTATTCCTCCCTTCCCTACAGGGAAGGCCAAATGCCCCATGACCACCCTAGCCCCTTAATATGGAATATTATCTTCCTTTTCCAGGTCTCCTCCTTCTGTGGAGAGCTGGTGTGAGCTTAGTATAAAAAGTTTCTGCTAAGCTCTAATGGAAGCAAACCTGCGCACAAAAGGCTGAGGGATCTGGCAGAGCAGGAGCTAAGGAGTATTCTGACTGGTGGGGAGAAATCTGGAGAAGTTGCAGCAAACTTGGGAAAACTTTCTTTGTTCTTGAAAGTTCACGGGGAGTTCTGAGATAAATATGGAATAATTTTAAAATGCACTTCATTCTCACTTAGCTCATCCAATTGTTTGTAGTCATTCCTGCATTGTAACTTGAGATATAAGTTTAATTTTCCTCTGCTCTTGGTAGATCTGTGAGCCGGGACCAAGGAAGAAAAGAAATATATTCACCCTGCAAACTGAAACTGGGAACAAAAGCAGCTATTCCCAAGGAGCCGTTCTGATGTCATTCAATTCCACTCATGAAGTCATCACTGGATGTCTGTTGCTATAACAACTCATCAGTCTCTTTTGCTATTACTCATGCAACACAAATACCTACAGGTGTGTCACCATTGTGAAGCTAATCTTTAAAATGTGCACGTAACAATATCTTTCCTGTGCAACATCTTAATGGGAGAAAGTACACCGCTTTGCAGAAATGTTATTTTTGGAGATATGATGGTTCCAGCTCATTCTATGCAATCTGATTAAAATAGAGGAATTGCTATGAATTAACCAGCATTTTTACTGGATACTTTTTTCTTGTATGATCAATATTTCCAAAAGCTTTTTCAAGAAAGAGCTCCTTTTAACTACTCAGTTGCTGTTTGTAAAACCTTCTTTGGTGTAGGTGAATTCAAACAAAATCACTGTGATCAAACCTGAGGCATTCTGTGCTTGTGCTGTTTGGAAGGTAATAAACAGAACAGGGACCCCGACATACAGTGTTCACTAATTTTCTGGGTGTTATTAAGCTCATATTAAATATCTGTCTTGTAAGTAACAGTATAGATGGGTGGGAAAGATGCCAATAGAACAGGTTGAATTAGGGATGGGAAATCACTATCAGCAACACCTGAAAAGCCTGGGCTTGTTCTGGGCCAACACCCAAATAAGCAGAAGAAATGAGCAGATATAAGAGTGACAGTAAACTAGGAATATTTAAATGTTTTCCTAGAAATATCTCAAATCATTCTGAGGTGTAAACAAGCTCATTCAAATATTTACAGTCCTGCTTTATGTCTTAAGGCAGTGGAGTATGGCATTTCAGGGGATTCTGTAGCCTGCCCACGAGTCAGAGGTCTGAGGTCAGGCATTGCAGACTAAACAGAAACATGCACATATTTTCAGGCAAGATAAATTTTTAAGGGTCTATTTGACCTAAAGCATTTTTTCCAAAATTTTTAAAATATATTTTTCACTTCTCAAAGATTTTGAAACTCAGGATAATTTTATTTTCCCTTGTTTTTCTCTAAAGTTATGAAGCAACTGCAAAGAGGCACGAGTCCGTATGAGTGAGACTGGATGCAAAGGTAGGGCTAACGGGTATGATCCTGAGACTCCATCTCCCCCTCACACCCCTTGAGGTGCAGACCATGACTCCATGACTCTGGAGGTGAGTATAACCTGACAGAGACAGTTGTCCAATGTGTATAGCCTGTTTTCCAGCACACAGCTGGGGATCCTGGATCTTCTGTCAAAGTTTCAGCCTGGAACGGCTCATGGGGTGGTGCTGAGGTGATTCCTGCTTCCAGCATCAGTCACTATTATGCGTCCACTCATAGATCTGTCTCCTGTCTTGCCAAACATAAAGGGATTAAACTCTGCATATGGGTTTTAGGAAGCATCAGAACCAATGAAAGCTAAAACCTAATGCTTCTGATTCTCAAAAAACAGGTTTCCTCCTCTCCAGCATTCATGGAAAAAACATACAAAGTGGTACCTGAATTTCTACTGTGTGAGGTTCATGTTTGGAGAACAAATAACGATTAAAGGTGCTTCACTGCAGGTCTTATTTTTGGACACGTACGGATTCCTTGAATGAATTTGCTCTTCTCATCTTCACTCAGACTTATATGCTGCCTGATAAGCTTACATTAGAACCTCAAGATAGATCTTTTAGAGTGTGAATCCTTCCTTTTTGTTCTCACAGACAGCTCTTTCAGAACAAAAACTGTGTAATCAGTTCAGTGTAATTCATTACATAGATGGAATATCAAACAAGTGTACAAACCAGTCCTACATCTCAATAAAAATACAAAATATAACTTTAATTCTCATGCAGTGGTATTCATATAATATGAGCTTAGCTACAGGATTCATGATTCAGTGTTTTTCCCAACAGATTTCTGAAATGTGGGCTGACAGTGCTTCACTTGGCTGGTAAGACAGCACAACATCCACAGTAAATGGTTTCTGTAATCTTTTTTAGTCCTAGTTCAAGACTGAGAAAATGAGTTATGGAAGAAGTGATATTGCCTGACTGCCACTTCTAAGATTAAGCCTTTTTATTCTTGTTTCAATGTCACTGCTCCTTGAGCATACTGTGCTTGCTTCTCTCCATTTCTCTTCTGTTACATGGTTTGACCTTAGTATGTTGTGATAAATAGTTCATAGGGTTTAACTTGCTTGGGAATCTCTGATAATAATAGCATTCTCACTAGCAAGGGAATGACAACCAAGTTTTGTATGAGAAAACACGAAGCAAAACAAAATACATTGGCTCCCTGAGCACATTCCAGTTAACCCCTTCCTTCCCCAGGATGCACAACCCACCTTTAACTGGTACCTCTCCCTTTAGCTTTTATTGACTTCCTGGGTAGCCAGAGATTTAAAATAGTTCTCTGCTACTGCTTCAGGAGGCAGCAGGAGGATACAAGATGCTCCAGTGGTCCCATGCTATGTTTGAAGCATTTAACTTCATTCCTGACCTTGCAAGTGCCTGGAGCCATCAGAAGAAGATTGAAGCAGGATGTCAGCAAGCTCAGGAGAGGGTGAGGAGAGCAGAATCCAGCTGGTGGCCACATGAGGGGCCATCACTCTGAGGACGGTGGATGAGAGGGGACACAGAGCGGGAGCCTTGCATCATGGAGAAGCAAAGGAGGAAAAAGCTGCCAGGAGAGGTGTTTCAAGGGACACAAAGTGACCTCGGGCATGGCAGTGGGGTCAGTTTGTGCTCTGCAGCTGAGCTCGGTGTAGAAATGGGGCTCGGTGTGAAAACGTGGCAGAGCTCCCTGGTGCCTGGTGCAGCCACCAAACTTGTTCACTAGAACAGAAGGAGAAAATTTAGAGGGAATCTTCAACGTAGTTCACTTTTAATTTCTTTTGTATTGTTCACTCATCTTCAATGCACTTCAAATGCTTAAGTAACCACACAACAGGAAAGAAGCTACTGATTTCTACCATTTTGGTAGAAATTTTTTTTTTTTTTTGCACAAAAATAAATTGCCTGTAAAAGACTAATGGTTTCTATACTGTATTGCTATAATGTGTTGTGAAGTGCCATAATAAAACTTTAATAATATTACAAAATGTATTATTTCTCCTGGACAGTGCATATTTTATCAGAAAAGAGTGTGATGTTGAACAGGCTGGCATACATTTGTTGGTGTCTTTTGGGGTTTTCTGCATGGCAAAACAGTGACAAGAATAATCAAGTTAGGCCTTGACATTATTCAATTCCCAAGGCTGCTGTAATTGTACAACCTTCTGCAACCCATGTAAACATCTCCTGTTCTCTAAAGAAAAGGTATTCCTGTCTTGCTATGTAATAAGGCATGTGTTTCCAAAGGAGGGGTTTACCCTGTCTCTAACCCTTCAGACAATATTAACCACAGTCATATTTCTCTTATTCGCTTAGCCAATGCTACTAACCTCTAAACCATTTCTTGTTCTTTGGTAAAAAGACATACTCTAGTGCCCGAATTCGGGGGAACACCATGAGTATCCAAAGGACAGGCCTGCCCAACACAGAGCATGCTGTTGGCCTGGTGACCAAGATGATCAAGGGACTGGAGCATCTACCTTATGAGGAGAGGTTAAACGAGCTGGGCCTGTTTAGCTTAGAGAAGAGAAGGATGAGAGAGGATCTAATCAACAAATACAAATTCTTGAGGTATGATTGTAGGGAGGAAGGGGCTAAATTGTTTTCTGTAGTGGCTGGTGATAAGACAAGGGGCAATGGTTTTAAAATGAGGCATAGGTGGTTTCATCTCTATGTGAGGAAGAACTTCTTCCCTGTGAGGATGACGGAGCCCTGAAACAGGCTGCCCAGAGAGGTTGTGGAGTCTCCTGTTCTGGAGATCTTCCAAGCCCGCCTGGATGCCACCCTGTGCCATGTGCTCTGGGTGTCCCTGCTGGAGCAGGGAGATTGGACTAGATGATCTCTAGAGGTCCCTTCCAACTCTAAAGATTCTGTGATTCTGTGATTCTGTGGTGTCTCATCAAGTTCCCTTTGTATTACCATCTGTCTTTAAAGGGACATGAGAATTTTTATTGTATTGCAGCAAAGGATTACACTGCTGATTAACACAGCATTAAACAAACTTATTAAATAAAAATGAAACATATTTTTGATTTGTTTGTAAGTGTTCCAAATGATTTGGAATAACTCATAACCTTCACAGACTTAGGTTGACAGTGCTGAAGACTCATTAAAGTTGCCTCCTCCGTGCTTTAATTTGCTGGTCTTGCCCCATCTTGGAGCGCTCTTTCTGGTCCTTTCCCTGAGGAAGTCACTTTTATTATTGCTTCACTTTTCTTACACCTCCCCATGCCTGAAATTCTCTGAGATTATTTTTTTTTCTTTCTCCCTAGTTCTCTGCCTTGTCTTTTCTCATCTTTTATAAGGAATTAACAGCCTGAGGTAAAAGCCCATGAGCTGCTATGAATGAAGCACTCTGGGTTTATCTAGAGGGGAGCTATCATAACATTTTTAAGGCTTATTTCAAACTATCTAAATGATCTAAATCTAAATTGAAAGTAGTACAGACTGTATCAAATGTTCATTACACATGAATCTTGCCAAGCTCGTATTTTCTAGTTATACTGTCTTTCTACAGATAGCATGTGATTTGGTAACAATATCAAAATAGACATTTAGACTGCTTTCTAAGTGGCATTCTCTTTCTCTCTTTCTTTCCTCTGTATCCAAAGGAAATTATAATTAACCTTGAAATGGGTAACATAAGATAACCAGTCTCTCGGGAAGATCCTAGTAGAAACTAAACCCTGAAGCATTCAGATGAAACTCAATGATAGAAATATAACCACAGTCCAGGAGCCACAGATCCAAAAGCCCATCAGCTCTCTAATAATGCATGTTATATCTCTGCAGTGACACAGGCACATTTCTCTAACCTCTAGCACCTTTGTGAGAAGTGTGAAGGTACTCAGGGAGTTTTCATCTATTCATAAATGCTATCTATGACACTTGAAGAGCAAATAACCTTTCAATGTTATGACGAAGAGTGACAAAAACATTTAGCTTTTTTTTTTATATATTCCTTATTCACTACCACCACCACCCCTTTTTCTCTGTGCTCTGTTAAATGGGTATTTGGATTTCTTTCAGAATATGAAATCTGAGCTACAGGAAATGTTTGGATTGAGGGTATTGGCGGAGAAATATTGGATTTTAAGAGGAAGAAATGATCTGTTGCCTCAAAAAGTTTCATTAAGAAACTGCCTTTCACAGTGTTTTCTCTTGGTTTGGGGAGAGATTTGCTTTCACTGGAACACAGGATTATTCAGGTTGGAAGAGACCTCAGGTAGCCCTTAGTCCAGATGCTTGCTCAGAGCTCTGAGCTCAGACCTTTATTCAGTCAGGACTTTCTTGGAGCTCAGGCACTGCTGGCTGCCAGGTGTGGCAGTCTGAAAGTTAAAGAATGTCCCCAACATTCACTGAATATTTGAATTCATATTAAGAGGTGATAGCGTTAACAGTTGTTATGGTCAAAGGATTAGGGAGGCAGGTACTCTAGGAACGGAGTGTGTCTACATATAGTGGTTGATTAAACCATTATAGCTATTAAAGTGAGTGTTGAATAAATGGATCACACTTTCAGGCCCCTTTTTCATGTTTGCTTAAGGAGCAAATATGCAGAAGCGTGCTTAATATTATTTAGTGAATGGAGAAGTACGAACTCAAAGAAGGAGAAAATGAATTCCATTTGGCAATGCAAAAGTGTTTTTAAATCCTGCATGGAGGATGTAGGAAAATGAAAGATTTTTACAGTATTTCTTTGTCATATTTGACATTTTTAACTCCTGTTGGTCTGACTGACCCTACTGACTCTTTGATAGAAAGGTGATTACTAAAGCCCTGTGAAGCCTAAAGTGAAGTGAACATGATTTTGGGAAGTTAGGAATTCTCAGAGGCCCCAGGACCTTTTCTGCTGCATCTGTGTGTAGCGGCGAGGCTGTGGCTTCATGGGGTGATGAGGAGACCCAAGAATGGCCCAACACAGGCCGTGCCCTCACCAGTGGGCACAGTTCCATGCTTGCAATGCTTCCTTCTCTCCTTTTTTCTCATCCATGTTGATTTTTATTAACATCTCAGTTTTCTTGATGTCTTATTTCCAAATCCCTTTCCTCTTGCTCTTTTGCTTTGCTTTCCTTTGGGGTTAGTTTCCCCTGAATCTGTTTCCTTTTTGTCTTTGTTTTAGGTCTTCATTATTTACTTTCCTTTCCATTATATTTTCCTTCTTGCTCTCCTGTTTCCTGATTACTTTCTTCTGCCTAACTGGCTTGCTCTCGTGCTTGTAAGCTTTTTCTTTGAATTGCTTTCCATTAGCTTTGTTTCCTTCCATTCCATCCTTCTAATGTCCATTTTAACCTTCTCTTTTGCTTTTGCTTTCCAGGTTTCCCTTTCCTTACTTTTCTTCTTCTCCTTTATCTGTCTCTTGCTGTTTTTCTTTGTTGTCTCTTTCTTCCTCATTTTTCTCTCTTTTTTCCCCTTGCTTTTCTCTCTCTCTCTCTTTTTTTTTTAATTTCTTCCCTCTATTCTTTCACAGAGCCTTTCTTTTAGCTTTTGCCTCCTTGTTTCTTTCTTTTGCTCTCCTTTACCTCTTTGTCACTTTGCTTTCTGTTTGCCATCCTTCCTTTTCTCCACTTTCAGTTCCCCTACTGTTTTCCTCTTGTTTACTTGCATGGTGCTTCCTCACTTTACCTTGGCCTTGGTATCCCTTGGCTTCTTGGTTTCATTTCTTCTTTTTTTTTTTTCCCCTTCCCTTTAGGTTTCCTTTTTTCAATTATTATTTTTTACTTCTTCTCTTTCCACATTTCTTTTTTAGTCCTTGTATGTCCACTTCTTTTGCATTTTCGTTACACTTCTCTTGGTCACCTTTGAGCTGCTTTGTTTTCACTTTCTCCTTTACATTGGACTTTCCCCTTATCCTTTTCTCTTTCTTCYTTATTTCTTTTTCTTTCTCAATTTTTTGTCTTCTTTTTCCTTTCCTTCCATGAAGTCTCTTCTTTCTTTTTTTTCCTTTTTTCCTTTCCTTTGCTCTTTATTCCTCCTTTTTCTTTCCTTTTGGTTTCACTATGGGAGTCCAAAATGTCTCCCTGCTGACATGTTTCCAGTAGCAGACTCCAATGGCCGCTTTTCTGGTAAACGGTTACCAGTCTTGATGTCTTCTTGCCTCTCCATCCTTCTTTTTCTTTGTCCTGAGGCTGAAGCTCTCTACCAGCATGTGCTACACACAGGATGAGATTGCGCCTCTGCGTCTGAACAGCACCACAGTGTCCATGAGGGGGATCTACATGTGAGAGGGGTATTTGTCTTTCCTCAACAATTTCTTCTTCCTTTTCATTTGTTTTACTCGTTTTTCTCTTTTCCATTTGGATTCTTTTTGTCTTCCTTGCCATCCCTTCCAGTTATTCCTTTCCTTACTTTGCCATTCCTGTTTCTYTTCTGCCTCTTTACTTCTTTTTCTTTGCCCTTTTTTCCTTTTGGTTGCTTCTTTATTACCCATTTTCTCTTTTCCTTACTTTTTTCTTTTTTTTTTTTTATTCCTTGCTTTTATTTCTCAGATGTTTCTCTTTACTTTTGCTTCCTTTCTTCTTTCCTCCTGTCTTCCTTCTTTCACTTTCATTTTTTAACTTTCTTTTTCACTTACAATGTGTCTTTCTTTCCCTCCTTTTTTCCATCCATGTTGATTTCCATTAACATATCCTTTTTCTTGATATCTTATTTCTAAATTGCTTTCCTCTTGCTTTCTTGCTTTGCTTTCCCTTGGGGTTAGTTTCCCCTTAATCTGTTTCCTTTTTGTCTTTGCTTTAGGTTTTCATTATTTACTTTCCATTTTCTTTTCCTTCTTTTTGCTATCCTATTCCCAAGTGCTTTCCTCTGCCTTGCTTAATGGCTTGCTCTCATGCTTGTAAGCTTTCTCATTGCGTTGCTTTCCCTTGCCTTTCTTTCCTTCTATTCCTTCCTTAAGCTGTCCATTTTTACCTTCTTCTCTTTTGCTTTTGCTTTCCAGGTTTCCCTTTCCTTACTTTTCTTCTTCTCCTCTTCATATTCCGTTTCTTGCCTCTTTTTGTTATCATCTCTTGCTTCCTCATTTTACTCTCTTCTTTTCTTGTGGTTTGTTTTTTTGGTTTTTTGTTTTTTTTAGAACTCTCTTTTTTTATCCTTCTTTCTTTTCTTTCACAGAGTCTTTCTTTTGTCTTTTTTCTCCATGTTTCCTTTCTTTGCGCTCCTTTATCTTTTTGTCTCTTTGCTTTCTGTTTGCCATCCTTCCTTTTCTCTGCTTTCAGTTTCCCCCACTGCTTTCCTCTTGTTCACCTGCTTGGTGCTTCCTCACTTTCCCTTGGACTTGATATCCTTATACTTTGTTTCTTTGTCATTCTTTCACTTAGGTCTCCTTTTTATTATTATTTACTTTTTTCTTGCTTATCACATTTCTTTTTTAATCCTAATATGTCCACTTCTTTCAGATTTTATTTACGTTTTTCTTGACATTTCCCTTTTGGAGTAGTTTTCTTCCCTTGCTTTTCTTTGGTATTCCTTGGTCACCTTTGACCTGCTTTGCTTTCACTTTCTCCTTTACATGGGACTTTTCAACATACTTTTCTCTTTCCTCTTTTTTTCTTTTTTTTGGACATTTTCTGTCCTCTTTTTTCTTTCCTTCCATGAAGTCTCCTCTTTCTTTCCTTTCTTTTTTCCTTTCCTTTCCTTTTATTCCTCCTTTTCCTTTCCCTTTGGTTTCACTATGGGAGTCCAAACTGTCTCCCTGCTGACATGTTTCCAGCAGCAGACTCCAATGGTTACATTTCTGGTAAACAGTTACAAGTCCTGATGTGTTCCTGCCTCTGACAGAGACCCCTGAAGCGCCTCTTCCTCCTCCTCCTCCTCCTTGTTTCTCCTCAGCCTGCCCACATGAGTGTCAGCTCCCAGCCCCTCACGAGGCTCTCGGCTCCCTCGCACGCCCGTGGCCTCCTGGGCTCTGATGCTTCCTCAGCCCAGCACGGCATGCAAGAGGCCTCTCGGTGGCTGCTCAGGAGCTCGTGSTGCCCCAGCAGCAGCAGGGGGGCACGGASGCAGGCCGCAGGGGCCGCGTGCAGGGGCGCGCGCACAAGGACAAGGCGCTGTCCAAAGAGAACCGGGAGGGGGCCTGCGGTGGAGCCAGGGGCAGGACCCRCGYGGGCAGCATCGCGGCATCATTCTTCAGAGCCCTGTGCTCCGAGCAGGGCTCTGYCTGCCCTKCAGCAATGATGTCTGCGCTGCTGACCCTCTTCTGCTGCCTTGCGCTGCTGCTGGAGCACTCACGGCTGCACACGGCTGGCACAGACGAGCTCCTCTCAATTGTGCCAGGATCTGTTCGCCTGGCAGGCAGCAGCGGAGGAGCAGAGGCACAGCCTGAGGGAGCCCTGCTGTTTCTGGGGCTTCTCCAACAGAGGTGATGCTGCTGCTGCTGCTGCCCCTCAGAGGCTGGGATGATGCAGGATGCCTCAGGATCGGGGCGGTGGCAGCCCAAAGAATCTTCATGAGGAGACCCTGAGTGTCCTGAGGGCACAAAGAGCCTCTTAGCTCCTTCTGAGCGTCAATCTGCAGGAAAAGGGGGCTCTGCTGCTGGGACCACACAACCCCGCAAGATGGCAAGGAGCAACCTCAGCCCCTGTGCAGGGCAGGAGCAGTTCAGGAGGCACCAGAGTCCCCATGAGGGACCAAGATCCTGCACGGGCAGAGGGCACTTCCAGACCATAGTGCACAATGCTGCACAAAGCTGAGCCCCACCAGGGTTTACCAGCAGGGGAACCTTGTGTGGAGTGTGGACTGTCCTTGCCAGCTCCTGGCAGTGCTAACAGCTACACAACTTAGGCAGGAGCCATCGAGCCCTCTGCACACATACCTGTGGAGCCGCCGGTGACCTCAGGGGACTGCTCCACAGAGGGGCTGCCTGGAAAGGCGATGTTGTCTCCAAAAATTTCCTTATGGTTCTCTATAAGAACCTGCACCAGCACTGCCACCTGCACACAAAACCCATGGACGTCAGGAAGGGGCTCACACGGCATCAGCAGCAGCGTTTGCTGCTCCCACTCGTGTCTCTGTCCCCAGAGCTGTAGCTCCACAGCTGCTGCTGCACGCAGAGCTCTGTCCCTCGGCTTTTGCAGTGGCCGTGGCATGTGTGGGCCTGGCCCAGCTCTACCCAACACGGGAAGCTCCATGACATCTTGCACACCTTGTGGTTAATGTCCACTTGTTGCTCCAGTGACATGGTGCTGTCCAGTATTGGACCCAGCATGCTGGGCCCAATACAGATGGCCAGGTTCCGGCTGCTCATCCTGTTCTGTGCTGCGCCCTGGGCGATGTGACTCAGCAGCACAAGCAAGGTCTTGAGCAGGAGCTGATTCGGTGGCGGCAGCTGCTCAGCCACCCTGCATGGACACAAACACAGGGC
>PTEX01000216.1:511708-692543 GCA_003342815.1 Eudromia elegans
CACGGCTGCAACGTGCCCTGCACGCACCGGCACAGCTGGGCAAGGGCTGCAGCTGGCAACAAGGACCAGGGCCACGCGGTGCCCCCAATGCCACGTGTCACACTTGCTCTGCGCTCACTCAGCCCAGGGGCAGCCTCCTCTCCTGGTGTCTAAAGGTGGCAGGAACATGGGAAAGGGCTGTCCCGTCTCCAAGCACATTCACACAAGGAGCTTAGGGAACCATTCTCTTGGCCAAGCACCAGGACTGCTCTCCACTTGTGAGGCAGGAGGAAAGTCCTTGCATTGCCTGGGGCTGCCGCACAGGCCCGCAGACACCACCCTGCAGGCAGCGACATCCCACCTCGACTCGGGTCCCTGCCGGGGTCTGCAGAGAGGCTCAAATGCAGAGGTGCTTACGGGAACGCTTGCATGCAGACACGGAAATAGAAGCAGCCGTGTGCAGGCTACACCTCAGTCACAGTCCAACTGCCTTTAAAACATGCAGAGATGTTGTTTCCCTCACTCTTTGCTGGTGCCTGGCTCTTGAGGAGACACCAAACTCCTCTGCCTGCTATTTGCTCTCCTAAATCAAGTGCTGGGATATGTGTGTGGCAGAAGCAGAAATTGCACCTCTGCAATCTCTTGGGGGCTTTAGGGACTGGTAACAGACCCGTTGATAGCCCCAGCATGGTTGATGAGGAACCAGGTCTGGGGCCCATCCAGGAGCAGATGGAGATGGGACCAACATGGGGTTAAGTTCATGGCTCCAATGTGGGCTCAAGGTCCATCCAGGCAAGCACCACTGCAGTGTTGCGAGGCGGGGAATGATGACCCCGTGTCTCTGCTTGAGCAGGAGAGTTGGACTAGATGATCTCTAGAGGTCCCTTCTAACCCCAGCCTTCCTGTGGTTCTGTGATTCTGTGATCCCAGCTGGACTGAAAAGGGACCTGGGGCTGGGCATGTAGGAAAGACTGGGCATGGACAGTAAGGCCCATTAATGTCCTCATGGTCCTAGCATCCCGTATGTGATGCACGCTTTGTCAGGGAGCAAGCACCAGTCCCCTGAGTTTTTGTATAAGTTTCTGGTAGTCAGGCCTATGTGCAATGGGAATTCTTTTAGTCAAGCGAGTGAGGATAGACACGTTCCTGCATCTCTGAGCTGGACATCTTTATATCACAACAGTTAAGTGTTCTTTTTTGTTGTTTGCTTTTCCCATATCAAAATCCCTCATAAATAATCCACTAACACTGGGCTTTCATCATAAGGTCGCTTGTTTAGACCCATGCAGGCAGTGACAAATGGCAAGCTGTGTCTGACTCACTCATCTCGCTCGCACCCTCTCATTATGTGTATCTGGAACAAAATGCCGCTGCAGCCTGCTGTGCAACCCTCACAACGCGTGCTCCTTATCGCAAAAGGGCTCAGGAGAGTAAGGGCAATTCAGACCTCTGCATGCACACAGGCCGGTTTTTAACTGGGTTCAATTTCCACCACAAAGCTCATAATTTTCCTACTAAAACTCAAATAATTACTGCTATACTTGTTTTTGGGAGCCACAGGTGTGCTGGCTGCCTCTCAGCCTGAATGAATGGCCCAGGCCAGGGTTGAAAAGCTCATAGAGCTTCTGCTTCTGAAAACCATTAGAAGTCAGCGGGAATAACTTTCACAAATGTATAATGTTTATAATGTCTATTCAAGGTCAATTTAAAGTTACTAGGCAAAGCTCCTAGTTGGTCTCTGTGACAGAGCTGTTTTTTAATGAGGTTTAACTTTTTTGATGCTTTGGTGCTTTTTTTCCCAAAAAAATATTTTGGTGCCTTATTTTCCTGAATTTTTTCTACAAACATGACATTCACTTTGCCCATAAGGAAAATGGTATTACCTTCACAAACTGGCTGCTGTTTTGTATGCTAAGCATGTGTGCGCTTCAGAGTGTTCTCAAATGTGTGTGTATGGAATTATTGAAATTAATATTTAATGTGAGTACTTTTGAGCTCTAGTCTCAGAAGGTAGTGCTCTTTAAAAAACTGCCAGGCTTTAAGTTGCGGCTAATATTTCAGAAATGTAAGAAAAGAATTAAAATACCAAACCATAATTTTGCTCCTCCTGTGGTATTTCACTTATTTTTGATCCTCAGGTGAAAGTGTAAGCTCCGGGGGCTAAATCTACTGAAGGCACAGGCTCTCCCTGTACGGAGCTTCAGCCTAATAGCTTCACGTTGTTCCTCTTTCACTGCCTATGCTTTTATTTTTTGGAAAAGCTAGGAGACTGAGGGACAAATTAGCCCATCTTACACATGTGCTTATTAAGATTCAAAGCATGTGTCCACTCTGCTCCAGAATGCAACATTTTATGTGTTCTACTTTATGTCCACTGGTCAATCATGAAAAAAAGTATTTTTTTTTCTCCGGGAAGATAAAAACCAAAATAAATGATCTTTCCTAAAAGCTGAATACCTGCTCAAGTCTGGCAAACTTTACTAATGTTGTGCTCAGCAGCATTGCTTGAGAAGAGAATTATTATTACATTGTCTCTTTTCAGTCAGAGACTTTTAAGTAAGTTCAACAAATATAAAAAATTGTGGAAGCTTTAGTTAGACTAGATATGTATTAAGCCTTTGGTTATAAATTGTCTCTTATACAATTCATTTGCACAGGGATTTCATATAAAGATTATAGACTTTATTACATTATTAAATTACTTTTTACTCAATGCTTTGCAGAGCTGAAAATAGTCCTTCTTAGGCCTTCTGCATTAAGGTTTAAACCACACCAGCAACCACTGGCCCTGAGACCACACGTTTCCATACACATGGAAGTGTAAACCTTAGAAGAAAGCACACTGACACACCATTTGTCATCAGATAACATCAAAAAGGACTTTTAAACAGAGTGGGGCAGTGGTCCAATGTAAAGCTTGGAAACGTAAGCTGAAGCCCAGGATTTAAATTCAATGAGACATCTATATGTCTTGTGATTACTAAGATGGAATTTGCAAGAAATGTCATAAGAAGGATTTCACATAATGTACGTCAATCCTGCTATTTAGCAATAACACTAAGCCTATCTTCACAAAAATGTGCAACTCTGCCTCAAAAAAATTCTGCTGAAAAACTTAGAAGAAATAAATGTGATCAGTGTTATATTTAAATTGTGTAATAGGTAGGTTTTCTCCTCTAAAGACATAATTCATAGCTACTATGATGGTTTTAATCTGCTTTGTAAATATATATTTTATCTTAAAGTTGTAGTTTGCATTTAATTATAGGTTTAGTGGTGCTGAAGTAAAAGCATTTATGCAATTACATGCATTGTATGGGGCTGTGTTTTATTTTAGCCCTTTAAAGGGCATCATGGTTCCTTGGACGTTTTTATCTCCTCACAAGACAATGAACAATCTTCAAGCAGCATCTCAAGCATTACTGAGAACATCTGCCTGTGGCCAGCGTGCATGGGGTTGCAAGGGGAGCCTCCTCCAAAGCCCCTTCTATTGCTGCTCTGTCATCAGGGATAGGTGATACTGCATCATCCAGATCCAATACCAGCATCAGCAAAGAGTTAGTACAAAGCTTCTTTTATGTGAGTTAGATATGAAGATGTGAACATGACACGATGAGTAAGTATTCAGCTAGAAAACTCTATTAAAACCAAATAGAGTTTTGTATTCTAGATCAAATCCTTCTGCTGCAGCCAATGAATTCAAGGAAGGCATATGAATGCAAAGATCCAGAGGAGAAAAGATCTGATGCGATAAGAAGAAAATAAATTTAGATGATATAACATAACTAGGCAGGAATGATTAAGCATGGAGCTCTCTTACATTCATAGCTATACATAATGTATGATTAGGGTATTAAAAATTTTTCATATTGTTGTATTTTATCCATATCTTATACACATGTAGCTATTTTCCTGCATAACTAAGCATGATGGAAGATGAAATAATAACAAGTAATAATGGAGCTATTATCAAAACAATCACTCTGCCTTTCCTTTCCTGCTAGATGCAGATAATCTGGCCAGTTCTGGAGTCAGATAAAACAGATAGCCCTTGCATTAGATGTTAAAATATATCCTGGGTTTTGTGAGCCACAGGAGGGAGTGAGATCCAAAGCGAGAGACTTCATTTGTTCAAAGCATTTACTGCATTTACTGGCTAGTTGCCTCAGGCATGCCAAGCAACTACTGACAGGCTCTGGTGGCAGCAAGGGTTGCAGCACAGTGAGTCAGATAAACAGTATTTTTTTTAGTTAAGCTGGTTCCCACAAGTCATTTCTGCTGCCAGAGGAGCTAATTATTCCTGCCATGGCATGGCAAACTCCCTCCATAGGGGCTCCAGCAAGTGCCTTCAGAGTTCTTGAAAGTCTACTCCTACAAGAAAGCAAGAAAGTCTTGTTCAATTGCACTAGGCTTCAAAGCAGAAGTTTAGCTTGGGGAAAAGGGCAATCTCAACCCATCCACACCATGGCTAGGAAGGCAAGTCAGCAGCACAGGTTGCCAGAGGCACCTAGCAATAGAAGCTTATTCACTTTTAACAGGGTGTAGCTTAGGGTTTCTTCTTCATATTACTTTTTGCAGTACTGATTCAGCTAGAAATCTCAATGTGTATTCAGTCATGTACACATATATATATATATGTCATGTGTAGATAAGACAAATAATGAGGCGTGGATATCCTGTCATTACAAGCTAAACTGTGCATTACTCCCCAAGCCTCCTCTCCTTCTATATCATCATTTATGAGCCTTCTTGGTGAGATGTAAGTTTGGAAAGGAGAATGGAGACCAAAAAAAGGGAGACTCACACAGTCACACAGACTCACAGAATGGTTAAGGTTGGGAGGGACCTCTAGAGATCATCTAGTCCAACCTCTCTGCTCAAGCAGGGACATGTGGCACAGGGTGGCATCCAGGCGGGTTTGAAAGATCTCCAAAGTCCTGAGCACTAGGTGCTGAGCACTGGAAGTTTGTCAAAGTACCTGGGACCAAGGTGAGAGAGTTGCTGGGAGCCTGGTGCTGTGTTCTCTGATGAGTTGTGGGCTATCACAGCCCTTTCTGGTGGGATTTTGTGCTCTGGTGCTTTGGACTGATGCATCCGTTTCCTCTTGTGGGCAATTCTGGAGCTTCAGACATGGGCACCACGTCAGTGCTTGCTCTTGGAGGGACAGGAAAAGCTGGAGACACCAGCAGCCAAGGAGACTGACAGAACAAAAATACCTATACCTTCCTTGTATTTCTCACCACAACAGTGTATATCTTGAAAGGACACCGACGAAAGAGACAAACAGCCAAGGGCAGAGCTGCCTGTAAGGTCATCAGCTGTCTGCTGGATGAACATCTCTAGATATTCTGAAATCATCTCAATTTGGAAATGTCACCGATTTCTTCTAATCTCTCTGCTAAGCCTCCGGATCCAAACAAGTCCACCCTCGAGAATATTTGAAACCACAGCTGTGGCTTAAAATGGTTTTCTGAGATTAAGCAGAGACTGAAAAAAAGCCCGATAGTTCCTGAGTCATCCAGCGGAGCTTTCTGTGCGTGAACAGGAGAGCTCAGCTCGCACAGGCGCTGCGTGAGGTTGGCAGATCTCTCACTCACAACCTGTGCTTTCTTCCGGAGAGCTGGAGAGGTGCCCTGTGTCGGACAAGGCCAGGGAGCTCCTATGGGCTGGTTGGCAGCTCAGCTTGCCTGGGAGGAAACCTCCCTCCCACGCCCTGCCCTGCGGAACTATGTCTGCAGGATGCCAGAGGAGAAGGCAGGCTGACCCCACCATGGGAAGGAAGGAGCCAGGTGGAGCAAGGATCAGGTGAAACCTTGGCTGAGGTGGTGGGTCCCGTGCGGGGAGCTGCGCTAGGTACAGCCCATCCAGGCCAGTTTACATCCCAGGTTGCTCTGGAGGTGCCACCTTTTTCCCAGGACAGACCTGCTTGGCTTTGGAGGCTTAGCAGAGAAATTGGAAGGCTTTGGTGGCATTTCCATGTTGAGCTGAGTTCAGAGGGTCTAGAAACTGTTCAGTCCTTTGGTTTGAAGTACTGCAGTTTGCTCGACATCCCTTCCCTTTGTGGCCGAAGGTAATAATTTCCTGAGGGCTCCATATGGTGCCAGCATCTATTACAATCCAGAAAAGAATAACATGCATCAGAAGTCCTTCAATGCCCTCTATGTGTTAGCTTATGCTTCAGCAAACTGTCTGTTTAAAAACTCCCCTTTTTATCTTTCCTTAGTAAATGTTAGAGCAAAAGCTTTCATTGGCCCAACCTCAATCCTTTGCCACTGGAGCCATCATCTATGAGGAGACAGCAGGCTGGGAAGGAGGGAGCTTGGAGACTGCAGAGGGAACTCAAAGGGAGTTTGCTTTAGAGGCTGCTGCTGATTACTGACAGTTTACACTGCAATGTGATTGCTGCTTTGTAAGATAATTTGCCCACAAGTGTTAGAGGTAACAGTTCTGTCTACTGTCACTGCAAAAATCAAAGATTAAACTTCCTTCTGTTCTGCCATATTACAACTTTGTACAGAGGCATTGCAATGCTGTGGTTGATTTCTCCCATTATTTTGTGCACTTCAGAATATCTCAAAGTAAACCATACAAAGAAATTGAATAGAAGTGGCAGAGGAGTTGTTAATATTTGTTGTTTGCAATCTGCAAACTTGGGCAAGACTTCAGGCTCCCATAATGTTAGCTGTCATATACATGTGTGTAAATGGTAATAAATTGCTTTCCACCCTAAGGAGTTTACAGTTTGCTAAAAAAAAAAAAAAAAAGCACACTGTTTCCTTAGTGTGCATTTTTTTATTGATGACCTGTCAAGTGTCTGATGGTGGGAACACGTTCCCACTACAGGCTCTCGCCCCCGCTCTCCTTGGAGCTACGTCCTGCGAGCTGCACGGCTCTCATCAGCTGTGTTAGGCACATGCGGTCAGGGAGTGCGAGGAATGCTGTAGTGCAGTGCAAGGATCAGCCATGCACGGCCCCCAGAGGATGTTCTTGCTGCTGTGGCTTTGCAAGGCCAGTCCTCCATGGCCAGAGGCTGCCCACGCTGCTGCTGTGGCATGATGTGGTGCAGAGGCTGCACGTATGGGAAAAATCAAGAGATCTCTGTGGAGGATAGAGGAAAGGAGATGCTTTAAAAGATGGAGAAGCCCACAAAGGTTGTTGGACTTGATGACAAAGTCCAATCCAAATGACTCCCCTGGGGTCAGGGGTTTGCATATGGTCATTATAAGTAGCCAAAGAGGTCCTATCTCACTGCTGCCAAACCTCAATGCTGGTGGTGCACTCGGGCAGCTTGGATTGAGGGAAGGCTCAGAGGGAGGCAACTGGTGGCAACAACCTCACAAGATTCACGGTCCTTTACTGTTGCTTTTGCACAATTGCAAATGCACATTCCAGCTATGTTAAATATACCCAGTTTAGGTCTATTCACCAAATTTTTGGCTGAGGTGCAATCCTGTTCTCCCTATGTTCCCCGGAACCACATTAAGTTACAGAGATCTGGTTTAAATACTGGTCCCTAGCTATAAAAATACTCCATTGCACAAAGACTGATCTTTAAAAATTGATGAGATGTCACCTCTGTAGGGAAAGCAGCACCTTCACAAAATGTATTCCAGCAAATTTTGCCTCATCTGTACATACTCAAAAAAGTAAATTACTAAATAAAATTTTATGTCAGGAAAGTCGACAAAAGGTTTTATCCCAAGCGATTTTATGCCATTTTGCATTGACTGAATGGTGCTCTCTGGGGCTCTGCTTCTAAAACGTATTTTAGATGTTTTCTGAAGTAAAATAGTGCTAGAAATCTGGCTAGAGAGAAAATGCAGCGCTCTATAGATTACAATGTAGTCTCCCCAGATCAGCCCAGCAGAGCTGATCTTGACATTTACTGTATTGCTCTTATCTGAAAGAAACAGCATCTTGCAGCAACTGAAAACAGGTCTAGTGAAAAGTATAAAGCAAGACTTTTAGGCTACAGAATTAACGCTTTGAAGTGGAGTTCTTAAGCCATTATTTTGGACAGAACTCTGCTTTCAAACTGATAGTCCAGGTGTCTCTCTTGATTATGACCGTCGTTTATATCCTACCCATCTATCTTTCTGGACAGCTTTTATCCATTATTTATGGAGAGCATTTATTACTTAGGGCTTCTTCGAAAGTAAAGAATCCAGCTATGTGGATTGGGAATCTGATATTTCTTCCATTTCACATGTAATGAGACTGAGGCAAAATGCTTAAATAAATATTGATGTTTTGAAAGTACTAAATACCACTTCCCCTTCGGGTATTTTGGCAGTAGACAACCTCTCTGGTGCTCTTGCTCTCTATTAGCCTGGAGGTGACTTTGAAGAAGCAGCAGCCTCTTCCCTGAGCAGTGATGTGTGCCACGGTCAGAGACGATTTCACATGATCTCCGAGGGGAAATTCCTTAGGAAGAGTCAAAGAGGAAGGAGGAAAGGGTAATCTCCTTTCCAAACTGCCAAAATAGTTCCCTCCTCAACCAGATCTTTCTGTTCAAGGGGACAGAGTCAAAGGTGTTCTGGATTTGATGATAGCAAGGTAGTTTATTTTTGTAGGGGTAAAATGATTGACATTGCTGTCATACTGTCATTTCAGCCAAGAACATGAACTTTTTCCCCTTTGGAAGCTGCACTGGAAAGGACAAAAGTGAGCACTGGCTATTTTGAAAGGCCACCTAAACTCAGAGGGAGAGGAGGTATTACTGCAGGATCCAATTGCACCAAGGCTGCAAGGTACAGGGCACAAAATGCCAGGCTGGGGTGTGAAAGTCTGCAGCAAGAAATCATGTTTTTTTCCTCAGCTTTCTTGTTTTTCTCATTATTCTCAGGACTACTGAGGGAAGTGAAAAAAAGCAGTCAAGAGACAAGTCTGAAGACGAGACATCTTGGGCTATCTATGAACCCCCATGCTACATTCCTCTCAGAAGGCAGTGAGAGAAGTTTTGTGGTGGGACTCTGACCAAGGAAAGTTTTCAGAACACGGGGTCTGTGTTTGCCACTGTGTCTGGGGCTTCCCTTGCATAAAATTTGTCTCCTTTTGGTTACTTTTTTTCTGTTTTACAAGCGGCATCTAGACCTGGAATTTTAGTAAACCTCAGCTCCACCTACTTTTTGAGCCAAATTTTTGCTTCCTTTCTGTTTTTACCTCCTTAGTAAGGCAAGATCCTTGAGCTACACCATCGTGGTGATACCACGTCCTACCCTTGAGAAGCTCCTGTGACATGTGCAGGTACAACTATACAGGGATATACAACCGTCTCAGTTAGTCTTAAATTAGGTAGGTTTGGCTTTTTTTCTTCTCCTTTTTGTCCTTTTTTCCTTTCTCAGTTCCTTTTCGAGCAAGTGGGTTTTTGCTTGTGTGGTTTGCAACTGCACAAGAAGGATGATTCATCAGTGAAGAGGTGCTATAACAATTAAACATCATTATCATCTTTAATGGAAACGTAAAGATTGGACTACGTGATCCTTATTAGCTGGTATTGTGTGCACAGAATAAGCAAGCATAATTGCTCTGGACTGTGGTTATTTCACAGAAAGATGTTAGTGAAATATTAATGGGTAAAGAATATAACCAAAGAAAAAGATGAAAATGTCAAAACAATGAAAAAGAATATTTCATTTTAAAAAGAAATTAATCTGTCTGAGAGTGATTCAAGAAACATTTTAATTAGACCTAGCAGGTTTTAACATCTGCCCTTTATTTCAACCATTTCAGACAAATACTGAGGATTAAAGTTACCAATACGTTTTAATTTTAAAAATTCAAAGAACATATGTCCAAGAACATAAGGATTAAATTAATTAATTAATATAAAGCATATAATTCTAGGAATTCTACTGTGTTAATTTAGACAAATTTCCTCTGGGAATGCATGGAGATATTTCCCTAGAATGACTCTTACGGAACGCATTATGAATCATAAATCTGTGAACCTACAACAGCCCTGTGTTGTGTTCATTTCAGCCAAATAGTTTATATGGGACTTCAAAATATTCCAGTGAATGATTAGATGACAAAGCATTTTTCACTTTGTTTTCCTTTTGTCTTCCCATACCTCTTCAGTGTTTTTACCAATAAAGATTAACGATTATATTTTTAAATGAAATTTGCCATAGCTGCTTGAGACAAAGTCTGCCTTCTGCTTTCCCAAATATAACATTTAACTGACAAGACTGGGTCACACTGCTTAGTTGAGTAAGTCTGCAGCTATCCAGTGCCTGACTTTTTGTCACGTGTACAGTCATCAAACACTACTTTTTCACAGAGGTAGTTTTGGTGTTCTTCTTCTTCTTGGAATATGAATAATCCTTATTTATTTCTTTCTTTCAGCAGAATGGTGTGTGACCCATTCCCTCCCCACGACCATCTGTTCTTCTATGTCACAAAAAAAAAATTGGAAATGAATTCTTTTGTTTTGATTAAAGGAGAATTATAAGTTATTGTTTCTTTTAGAACTTCAGGAAACAAAGGTGGCCTTAATGAAATCCTGAATTGGAAGAGAAATGTGATGCTTCTTAGTATACTGTTAATAAATAGATGTTAGCTATCTGTGAGTTAACAATTCTAAAATACCAACCTCTGCATTTTTGGTTTAAAACAGTAAAATTATTATTCATATTGATCCATGGATTCCAAGAGCAGCAGAGTAAAAACATCCCAGCATACAAGATCTGCCACTCATGTGAAGCTTCAGAACTGCTTATATACAGATGCTTCTCTGATGTTTTCTATATCTTACTTCAAAGTGTGACTCAAATAGCCTAACTTTTTCACATGGGAAACAATATGTGCAAGCCAGAAACAATATGTCCAAGCCATCTTCTGGATGGTCCTTCTCTCAGTTTTCTCGTCTCAGCCAAGCTCCACGGTGACCAAGGTGTCCCAGGTCTTCATCAAAAGGCCCCAGAAATTGGCCTCTTCTTGCTCTGGTGACCAGGGGTAGGAAGAAGGGTGCCCAGCAGGTGAGACACGGCTGAGATGAAACAGTGCTGATGGAGTCTCAAGAATAGCCTAAAGAATCAGCTTGAACTGGGCAACAAATGTGTAAACCATATTTCCTCAGTAGCTACGCTTTGTAGCCCCAACTTTTAATACCACTTAGCTCAGAACTGAGATCCTTAATAACACAGAAATGTGGTATAGACCGTAGATTGTAGATGTGATTATAGAGTATGCAAAAGCTCATGATGGCAAAAGCGCAGTTGGCCCTGACACTTGCCATTTATTACCTGCTGAGGAAAGGTACTGGGATCTGTGAAGGAAGGTAATACTTTCATTTCTCCCCATTGATACACTTACAGCTACTGCTCTTGAGCTGTACGCATTCAGCTCTGGGCACATCCTTGATGAACTTCCAGACATCTTACAGAGAATTATTATGCCTATATTCAAAGCATGAGATGGACAGCCACCGAGATGATTCATGTAGGAGCTCTTAAATGTTTGGCTTTCTAATAGAGCCTTGTTTCCCATTACAGTGAGCATACTCCTCTTGGTATTGACAAGTTTCTGAACCATTAACTTAGTTGTGTAGCAGTTACAGATTTTGGATTATGTCTGCCAAGATATATGCGAGTCCACCCACAGTCTCAACGAGATACCTCTAGTTTTCCTGTTGGTTGTATATATTTCTAGGTGATCAGCTGCAGTCTGAATATGAAGAGCTTCTTTCCGGGATGCAGTAAGTGCTGAAGTGGCACTGTGGCATTTCTGAACACACACTTTACAAACCTTTGTAAAACACAAGCCATTGTGCCATATTGTTTCACTGGCACAAATGCAATAAAAGTTGTCTTTACAGATATCTGTGAATTACAGATGACTCAGAGATGGGTTTAATTTTGCTAACTAATGATTTACTCAATTACAAAAGTTTATCTGAAATTCGCCCTCTATAGAAACATCTGAGAGACTTTTGTGCTTCCAGGAAGAAACTAAAATTTGAAAAGGAGCTTTGCAGCTATAAAACAATGAAAATCTCTTACAAAAACAACAGCACAATTTCTGTAAAGTAACAGGCTTTACCCACGTCATATGGATGTCTTTGGCATTGCAAAAGGTGTGTACATCCTCTCCTTCATGCTACCATTTACCTGTAAATAGCAACAGCAGTCATCCATGTCATCCTCCAACAGCATAGGCAATAAATTCTGTATTAAATTCAAAGTTGCAGTGGCAAATAGAGGATTAAGAAGCGAGGTCAGGACAGATAGTGCAGAAAGTGGCATCTTCTGTATTGTGCTGGACCCAATATTAGTGGATGATCATCTGGTTTCAGAGGAATGACTGCTGTTATTTTCTTTGTGCAACCTGATGTGAGTATGAATGAGAAATACCATCTCAAGGGCTTTTGATTGATGTGGGTGGGTGTGGAAGGAGGTGTAACTTGTTTTAAAGCATTACATGAAGAAGTAAGATAGTCATTTTGAACATTTGTGATTACGTAAGTACTGAGTGGTACCAGCAGACAAGGAGACTACTTATTGCAGGCTACCATACAGGGATTGACAACTCCTGCCTTGAAGACCAACCTCAGAAATGGGGTGACAGTTTCTACTGTTTCTCTTCCTTGACCACAACTCAAGCTGGAGTTGGGTGGATGCCTTCTTGAGGATACCAGTTGTATAACTCTGCTATGTCCAAACCACTGGTTTATGGATTTACGGATTTAAGGCTTTTTATAACTGTGAGGTCTCTAAATATTTCACATGGTTGCAGGACTGCACAGCGCCCGGGTGCTAGGGGTGTCCCCAGTTCAGCCTGCAATGGTGGAGCTGGTGCTTCTGCTCTTGCTCACTGTGAGTTCACTTTGAGAGAGCTAGCTGTGGTGCCTCTGCTTTGGTCCCTGGAGTCACATATGGTGTGTGCGAAGCCAGAGAGGTGCTCACTGCTGCTGGTAGCTCCTGGCAGCTTGTGGGGAGCAGGCACCCTCCAGAAGACCCTGCAGGTTCCTCCTTGACCAGGCCATGCAGGTCGTCCTGGGGAAGTGTGGGGCAGAGGCCTCATCCCTGCGCGCACCATGTGCATGGCAGACCCTGCCACCCGCTGTGTCTGAGGCAGGTCAACAGCTGAGAACAGTTCTTAAGGGCATGCTCCTAGAGAAAAGAAGCTCTGAAATGAGCTGTTTAACCTTTTCACACACTCCTTTGTAGCATTACATCTGTGAAAATAAACCCTAGATACACAAGTACATTATGATACACAAGCTCATCCTCTTAACTCCAGTAAGCTGTTCTTCCGCTGTAGTGCAGCACAGTGAAGTCAGAAGACATTTCTTGTCCTCACAGCAGTACTCTTTCTTCTGTGCTGAATGCTTTCCACTCCCTAACACTCTCTTCTTCCATTACTTTTTTGTTTAATTGACTGCCTTTTGCCAGTCAGAAACATATTGATGCCATTTAAATAAAAGACTGTGTACAAAAAGAACCCTCACACACTGAGGAGTAGGTGGTGGAGGTGAGATATTTGTTGTCTACAAAGAACACTCTCTATTTTTTTTCCAAGAGTTTGTAATAAAACACACTCTGAGGACACATTTAGGGTTTCTTTGTTTCTTTCTTTTTTTTTTTTTTTTTTTTTTTTTTGTAGTTTAACTTGTCTTGAGGAGATTAAACAGAAGAGTATCTGAAAGTGAAAAATCCACTGCCAGTTTCAGATAGAAAAATACGATTTCTTCTCAATTCCTCTTGACTAGTGGCAGCTTTATTCCCTTTATTCCTGCAGGTAAGGTTTCTTATTTGCAATTAACAAACAGACGTTGATAGCATCATAGCATGTAAAACTTAAGGACAGCATCTGTCTTTATCTCAGTCACAGAAGACTTTTAAGTTAAAAATAACATATAATAATAAAATAACATAAATTGCAGTACTAAGTTAAAAAAAAAAATATATAAGGGACAAGGAGTGAAAAACGGTCACTGGTAATCCCTGGAGTTAGCTGAGAGGTTCCTGCTGGTGCTCTTGGGCCGGAATTGCTCCCGATTTGTGGCTGAGAGAGGCAGAGCAGCAGGAGTGTGTGCAGGTGCCGGGTGACACCAGACATTCAATACCTGGTTTGGATTCAGAAAGGAGGAGGGCTGGAGGAGGCACTTTGCTCCCACCTGCGGGAAGTCACAATGTTTTGTTCACTCATCTTGAGCTCTCTTCTTGAAATAGCTTTTCTCTTTTTCTGGTTTCTCTTTTACTAAAAACTGAGGCCTTTTCTCTCCTTTCCTCACAACTCTGGTAGCATTTCTCTATCTATTCTTAATTTCTCCTTTTCTAGTTTTTTTTTCTTGTATATTTAAAGTTTCTCTATAAACCCCTCTATTCTTTTCACAGTAATTTTTTTCATATTTCCCGCTCGTACCTCTTTGCTAATCTCTTTGTAAGCCTCTCTTCCTGCCTTATCTTGCTCTACACCTCTGTGTCAAAGGAAAACCCAACCCCCGTGGGCTGGAAAAGCATCCTGATCACAACAGAAGGAGTGTGCAGTGTAGGCAGTGTGCACACCAGCCCCGCTGCAAGGGGCTCTGAGTGGAGAGTCCCATGCAGTGCAGCGAGGAGTCAGTTGGCTAAAGAAGCGACAAGGCCCCCGGGGGAAGTCTGATAGAGAAGAGGCTGTGTTAGGATCTGCGCAGGTTCCTGTCAAGACAGAAGGTGCCTGTGCTCCCAAGCCTGCGACGTTCCAGCTGGGACCAGAGACCAGCTCGTGTCACAGCTTGAAAGGCCATGGCTAGAGAGCACCCCATGCAGGAAGGCAAGTGCTGCCTAGCTGGAAGATGGCTGCCTCTTCCTGAGCTCCTGTCTCCCTGCTCGCTGCTGGTGGGGAGGGCTCATCCAAGGGCCCTCCTTGTGGTATGTGTGAGGAAGGTCCCCCAGGCTGGAAGTGATGTCCCTTGCACAAGCACCGGCTCAGACAGCTCTGCATGGCCTCCCCTCACGTGGACTCGCTTTGCTGTCTGCCTGTGACTTCACTTAATGGCATGTAAACTGAGGAGCACCATATAGTCCGTCACACGACATCTCTAAACTGAGCCTAGCCTCCAAAAGGCTGGAAAAAACTTTTGACCTGCATAACAACAGCGATATCCAAAAGCAGATGCATGAGGAGGATTGTAAGAAAAGGACAAGCACATGTTATATTTCCTCTGAGCATTTCCAGCCTCTCTCATGTATTGCAGAAGCTTTTTGAACTTGTGTTGCCTCTCTGTATTGAGGAGTTTCTCCTCAATGCAGAGTACCTGCTGGTAGCTGCCATACTCAGGAGAAAATGTCATCTCCCGAATGAATCACTGCATAGCTGAGCTGAAGCATTATACCTCCTCCTGCACCCTTCCCCACTGATGGTGGCTGGGCTAGTGAGCAACATGCTCAGACCTTTCCTGAGAAGACAGTTTGATTAACTTGTATGATGCTTTTATTCCTATAAACTTTAGCTTTTCAGTAATAAAAATGGAAGGGAAACTATTGGTGCCCCCTAATCTGTGATACTGCTAGGACTGGCATTGCTAGTATTGGATAACCTTTCTTTTTAAAAACACAATTGTGAATGATTAATCAGTGTCCACCTACAAAATCTTGGTAAGGCGGTATGCCAAAATGCAGAAATTAGGCACTCAGCCTCTAAGGCCTCTCATTTCCCCTTTGGCATCAGTTTAGAATCAATCTATGCTGGCATTTTACCAGTGCTAACAGAAAAACATTCAAACGCACGTTTTAAATGAGTCCTTCTTAAATCCAAATTTTTCACTTTTTCACTTTTTTTCATTTTTTATTTTAAATTTGCAAAGAAGAAATAAGATTTATTCACAGAATTATTTGTGAATGGCCAAAAAATATTTTTTAGCAATCAGAGTCTCAATATGGGAGCCTCATGCTTCTGACATTAGTCCTACTCATGTGTTTTCCCCTGTACACACTAGACATGGTGAGATAACAGTCACTCGAAATGTGTCAGATTTGGCTTTACCTTTTCTTCCTTCTCTCCAGATGGTATATGCCTGGAGAGAGGCAAGCACAAGACTATAGACCCTGTTAAGTGAACTTTCTCTCCAACATTATGCTTGATACAGTCAGTGATCACTGTAATCAGTTTATATGTGATTGAGGGCAGGGGAAGGGCTGCAGAGCTGGTAAATGCTGGTGGGTGCTCATGATGCCCCTCTGGATCGCTGGGTGAAGGGTCCAGTCCTCTGCAGCCCCTCGCTCCAAAGTCTTAACTGTACTAGAACACTTTGTTTGCTGGAAGCTTTGCTTTATACCGGTGCTGGCATATCCATCACTCATGGTCTGTGATTCAACCTAAAAACAGTAAAAGATTTTGTCTTTGAAACCTTATGGATTTTTTTTCCACAGTCTCATCGGGAAAGCCTTGTCTGCACACATGACCAGTGTAGCTCTTCTCCATTGACCCTGCAGCTGTGCTTGCATAGAAAACACCTTGGTCCAGCCTTCATCATGTGGGCAGCCAAGCTTCACCTGTAAGAAAAGCTGTTCCTTAGCCTAATTGTCTTGATTACCTTTTGCTCATCTCTTTGAACATATGTAACTGAAATACAATGTGGTCTTCAAGACAAGAAATAGTCCCATTGCAGGTATCGGATAGCAGAGTTTCATTTTGTGTTTTTTCACTGTAAGTGACTCTAACTTTCTTCCAGTTTGAAAACTTGTTATTGTTTTTTAAGTGGCTAAAACCACTACAGAAACTGCTTTGAAGTGTTTTGTTTTGGCACCTGAGTTGACAAAACAATTATTATCCTGCTAAATCCTTTCAAATGTTGTTTCCTCGGTCAGCGTATTCATAAGTGTTTTAAAAACCTTGAAATGCCTCTGCTTTCTGCTGAACAAGCCTTCCTAGCATGCTAAACTACCAATTAGACCCAGACCCCAGCTTCCATCCATCTAAATGAGTGAAGCACCCAAAAGCCCATGAAGAAGCCCTTGTCATGATGTCAGTCTTAGAGACAGACTTAGTGTATCTTCATGCAGCCTGCCACGCAAAGGCTGTTTACATTAGACTAATACCATTGAAAGTCTCACTCCTAAAGCATCAAGAGAGAAACTGGGAGGAGGAGCTGTATCCTGTCACAGGCAGGATTCAAAAGCTCTTTGGCTTTAATGCATGAGCTGCTGTGATGTCTGTCAAAACTACAGTGCAGAGAGAGATCCCTGCCACTCGAGATGTAATTGGGTATAATGCAGCTGAGCAGGAAACACTATGAGGAAGGGTTTCTTCAAATATGTGCTTTATTTATTATTTATGCTGGAGTACACTGAGCTTTAGGTCGCAATGTTTCTGACATTGCAGGTGCTCATAGCTTTGTACACAGGAATGCTTCTTTGTTCATGTTCTTCTGTCCCCGTGAGTGCCTGCAATATGAATGCAAACAATCATCTTCATGGATACTGAAAAACAAGCAATTACGAAATAAAAACCCTTCTGTTTCTGCTGGCATTTGATGAAGTGACAGAACCCTTAATTATATTTGAATTCACAGTAATATAATATCCAGGGAGGGAGCAAATCATCAGGATATGAAAAAAATACTTTTTTCTTTTTGTATGATATCATTAATTTGTTCTGGACACGGGCCAAATCTGCTTCTCAGGGATGCTGATGAAAATTAACCAAACCCAAATCAGTGCAACGGGAAGCTGGGTTTGTCACATATCACAACAGGAAAGGTTTTTTGGCCAGTTGTCTGCATGAAGCTATTAAACAAATTGCCCTCTCTATCATTCAAATCTGAATTCGGGGCCAGATCTGAACTGTATTCTTAACATATCTCTAGGACACACTGCATAATGCAATGGAGATAGAGCCTCTGAATAGCTTTGAACCCCAGGGAGTAAAGACCATAGCTAAATGTCATGACTTGCTCCTGTTAGATCTCCTCCATCCAGAGCGGACAGCATTCAGCTAGCGAGTAGAAAACGGTACCGCCAAGTGGTCAATAACTACACCATAGATGTGTTGATCAGAGAGCTTCTTCTGGAAAACATACTTCAAACAGCTGCTGATTTCTGTTTGATCTAAATATTTCCAGTCATTTTCTGAATCGCAGTAGTTTACAAACAAAAAAATAGAGGGCACTTTCTTCCTTGAGTATGAATTGAAATGCCCTGGGTAACATTTTCAGCAATGTGTCTACAAGGGCAATCTGCAGTTTGCAGTTGTACCTGTCATCAGGTTTTATTCAGAATGGCTTTTAAAAGTGCAGATAATTGATCTGAAAAAGAAGAAAGTAAAAATGAGGTATACTGGGAAAGACGGATTTGGGGGACACGATTTTTGGATTTTTGGGGATTGGGGGAACTGGATTTTTGTTGTTGCTAAATAGAAGAGATCAGTTTAATTAGGAGTGATGGATAATTATAAAACATAATAAAATAATTATATGTTTATGAAAGTCTTTGCTAATTAGTGCTATTTTATGACAGTCTTTGTTAACTAGTGCTATATGTTGTGTTGATTTGTCAGCTGAATGTCTTACCAAAACATTTTTGATTTATTAGAAAGTCATTTTTTTTAATGTTTGACTGATGAGGGGAAAATGTAGATTTTCACTATATCTAATGCTTTTTAGAATAGGCATAATTTAATTAGAATTGCCCCTAATTTCCCAGATTACAAATGGGGATTCTGCAGTAAATCAGAGAAATGCAAGTTATTTCTATAGGAAGAAGATTAGACCATTAAAATAAACTCTGAAGCTCTTGTCTCATGAATTTAGTGGAAAGCTTTTCTTTTCCATTTTGTCCTATTCTTGCCTTTCTTTTGGTACTCTTTGGGAGTATAGCTGTACTGAAAATGAAACTATACAAGATGCTGAGAGTGCCTAACTGACTGATTCACTCACTTATTTACAAATGAAAACAAAAGGAGCAGGATTTATTTTTGACTTAGAAGGTGAAATAGTCTTTAAATATTAAATGTTTTCACTACACAATCCTATTGTCTCTGTTTTCAAGCAGTTTTCTCAAAAAGCGTTTTCAAATGCTCTGTATTTCTGTATTCTGTATTCAAGAAGAAAATAACGAAAGCTTATAATAAGAACACTGGGTATTCTGGATAGAGAGAACAATTCTTAAAGAAATTATCTCAATATAGTGTTATTAATGACTTCTGAACAAAAGAAAGGATAAACCAAGCAATATAAGCATATAAGCATCTGAAATTGAAGAAAAAAAAAGGAAAAAGACATTGAAATTAAGGATGACAAAGCCAAAAATCACTAGTTTGCTTAACTTGTTTTGGTGTCTATGCTGAAATACTTAAATAATCTGATAATAAATCTTTTTTGTTCTCAAGCAAACATTTGAGAAGCAGTGAATAGTATAGAAACTTGGCTACCCAAGCAATAAAAGAGGCCCTCATTTTATGCTTTTTAGATGCCGTTTCTTTTTTTTTGCATTATTTGTTATATGGAATAACCCTCTTAAAGCCTTGAGTAAGGCAGTGTTTCAATCACACAATAGCTCATCTGTCAAAAGGTCAGTCTCTCTAAATGTCAGCCAGCTCTTCTCTGTGTATTTATATTGAATGAAGTGATTTATCTGCTGTGTCTCCCAGCAGATTTCTCGTTACAAAATTAGGGTTAAAAAAAGAAAAGGAAAAAAGACTGAAGAGAATCTTAATAAATGGAGACTGAAGATAGAGGATGATTTGGTAATGTGCTAAAAAATTCTGGGGTTTAAAGATTGAAATGATATATTTTAGGTAATTCTTCTCAAGGTCCTTTAAAGTCCTAAGCACATTACCACAACTAGGTAATTGGTACACAGCTAATGAAGCATATACAGAATAAGAGACCAAAACCCCAATAAAATCAGAGAATATTTAAGGAAGGAGTCCCTACACCAACTTCTGATGCTTGCCCTTATTGACATTCCTATCTGAGTTAGTCACCTCTGTCTCCCCCTGCAGTCAAGGAGAAGACATTTTAAAGACTTCAATCTTCCCCTCAGTTTAGTAGTCTGCATTAAGATGAAAGGACATGGGTCTCAGATGTATCCTGTCCTCTTAAAAGAGGAAGGCAGGTGAGTCACTGACGAATAGTTGTTTACAGCAGAGATCTCAGGGACACTGAAAATTAATTTGTCTCTGCACAGATGTGTAGTGCTCTTTTAGACATTGTAGATCTCCTATTCTGTCTTCAGTTTTTCACAGAGAAGGCCACAGGGATCCTGTAGATCCCAAGTCATGTCTGCAAGTAACATGGATGTCTCCAGTGCACTCTCAGGTGTCTACTCAGTTATGTCCTAGCAATAATTCTTCATTACCAATGTTAGATGCCTACATGGTAGAGGTCTACATTAATGCTAGCTATGCCCAGCTGCCTCTGCAGGCACATAAACAGTGCAATTCATCCACCTATTTCAAATGTCTACATGAGGATGCAATAAATTGCATTGAATTTCTTTTTGAAATTCAATTTCAATCTTGAAAAGAATTGTCTTTTCTGTCCGCTGAGTATAAAGGGAATCAAAGGTTATCAGGACAATTATAGAAATACATAATTTAATTAAATGAATCATACACTAAGTTACTTATTCCAAAGAAAATCAGTCATATGAGAACAACTACTGGTTATCTCATTTTAAATACTCTAGGTCAGTCAGCCTTGACATTGTTCTCTTTTAAAAAAATTGTATATTGAAAAATCAATGAAATAGTGTGATTTAAATAACCTAATGACTTTCTGGAGTCATTTTGCCCTACTTAGCAATAAAAAAGTCACAAATATATTCCCATCCTCCCACTTATTCCTTTTATATGCAATTGAAGTTTATTATTCTATTTTTTCCCTCTCTTTCATCTTTCAGCATATATTTTTTCTATAAGTATTAGAAAATCCCAGTGTGATAAGAGAGAATGAATTTAAATGGTTCTTCTCACAGTTGTACCTTGTTTGTCTTTATTTGCAGTTCCAAACACTTTTTTGTTTATTTTAATAATTTGTACTACAGGATTTTAAATCTCTCTCAGTTTTAATATGCGTCCTGTTTGATCGTTATCATTCCTCACCAAATAGATGATTGAAAAGCATTTTTGTTCTCAGTTCTAAGCAAATTATTCTGTGAGCTTTTAAGATAGATGCTAAAGGGTGGTGAAATTGCATTTAAATGGAAAATGAAAAGCAAGGATTTGTTTCTAGGTAAATTTAACGTAATAGCTTCTGGTTTGCTCAAAGCACAATCCTCGGTTGTCTCTTTCAACATGTAATGGTAATTGTGCCACCCTTCATTGTAAGAAATTACAGGCTTCAATCAATGAGTTCAGCTAATTAAAGATTCTTCCAGGTATACTTACCCACTTCAATATACACTTAAGCTACACAGAAATTTTCATGGTGTATTAGGATGAAAAGGCTTGATAGGTAGCCAGGTCTGTCTGATTGTTCCAAAGTCTTAGTGCTTTAATAGGTAGGAACTCTCTTCTGATACTCATCTTCAGTTTATTAAAAGTCAATTTAACCCAGGTGCTGGACACTCTGGTAGCTACTGAATTAAATTAATAACCTGTGAATTAATGTTTTTGCCAATATTTCCTGCACTAGTCTAATTTAGCATCTGTTCCTGCCCCAGGCAGTACTTTTCATGTCAAAAACTCTGTATCAGTTCTTATGCGAATTAAAACAAAAAAATCTGATTTACGAGAATTGTCTTTTGTAAACAGATCTATTATGAATGAAATGAAATTTCAAAACAGTGCCATCACTTTTTAAGTGGAAATCCCAAGATTGGTTCAGTGCCGTTCAGCAGCTCAGTAGTAATTATGATGCAGACTGAGGCTGAAAGAGAGAACTTGCTTTAAGCACTTGTGCTGTGTGTCAGTGCAGGTCCCTATGTGTCCAGAGTTAACAGTCTGGCAGTTTTCATGCATACTAAGGAAAAAAACACTTTAATAGATGAAATAACAGAATAATGAATCCTTCCCACGACCATCTGTTCTTCTTCTATGTCACAAAAAAAAAATCTGAAATGAATTCTTTTGTTTTGATTAAAGGAGAATTATAAGTTATTGTTTCTTTTAGAACTTCAGGAAACAAAGGTGGCCTTAATGAAATCCTGAATTGGAAGAGAAATGTGATGCTTCTTAGTATACTGTTAATAAATAGATGTTAGCTATCTGTGAGGTAACAATTCTAAAATACCAACCTCTGCATTTTTGGTTTAAAACAGTAGAATTATTATTCATATTGATCCATGGATTCCAAGAGCAGCAGAGTAAAAACATCCCAGCATACAAGACCTGCCACTCATGTGAAGCTTTAGAACTGCTTATATACAGATGCTTCTCTGATGTTTTCTATATCTTACTTCAAAGTGTGACTCAAATAGCCTAACTTTTTCACATGGGAAACAATATGTGCAAGTCAGAAACAATATGTCCAAGCCATCTTCTGGATGGTCCTTCTCTCAGTTTTCTCGTCTCAGCCAAGCTCCACGGTGACCAAGGTGTCCCAGGTCTTCATCAAAAGGCCCCAGAAATTGGCCTCTTCTTGCTCTGGTGACCAGGGGTAGGAAGAAGGGTGCCCAGCAGGTGAGACACGGCTGAGATGAAACAGTGCTGATGGAGTCTCAAGAATAGCCTAAAGAATCAGCTTGAACTGGGCAACAAATGTGTAAACCATATTTCCTCAGTAGCTACGCTTTGTAGCCCCAACTTTTAATACCACTTAGCTCAGAACTGAGATCCTTAATAACACAGAAATGTGGTATAGACCGTAGATTGTAGATGTGATTATAGAGTATGCAAAAGCTCATGATGGCAAAAGCGCAGTTGGCCCTGACACTTGCCATTTATTACCTGCTGAGGAAAGGTACTGGGATCTGTGAAGGAAGGTAATACTTTCATTTCTCCCCATTGATACACTTACAGCTACTGCTCTTGAGCTGTACGCATTCAATGCAGTAGACTTTACTTACAGATATGTAATGATGAGAATATTTCCTGAGGAGTTCTGGGAGCCCAAACTAGAAAGGAGGACATCCCTGTAGAATGCAATGAAAGATTCCAGTTATTGAAAGGGTGAGAGTTTCCATATGCTTGTAGCTATCAAGATTAATTAGCACATTCTTTGGGCCTTAATTAGTGTCATAAAATCAGCAGAATCAGAGATCTTCTGTAGGAAACATTCATCTCCCCAGCTTCATCAATGCCCTTGCTGGATTATAGAATCTATCAGGCTATAGACGAGTAATCATTGTCAAGAACATAACGGGCTCTTCTTCAATGTCCTTTTAGACTTCCTCTTGTGGCCATTTTTTTTTCCCCAGGAAATGTAAACTCCAGCAAGTTTCTGGAGTGCTCACAAGTACAACTATCTTCATGCTGCTCTTCCTAAGGACAAAAGAACTGGCCTCCACAACTGCATTTTATCTACTACCTATTAGCTTCTTTTTGAGGCTGACTCATTAGTCTATCTTCAAAAGTCCATTAACCAGAAAAATCTTTTGATTAGATGTAATTCAGTGCTAGTAAAAGCTTCTTATCCTTTTCTTCTTTCTAGAGCGTGATGGACATCTTCCAAAGACCCCTGCTCATAATGTCAGTGTCTGGCAGACAAATGTCACCTCAACTGTAGCCTCATCTGAAGTGATCTCATAGCTCATTTGTGAGTTGGTCTTCGATGTGACCAGAAGACAATATACAATTTATCCAATAAAAAGCATCAAATTCACAGTAATCATTTTGGATTTCAGGCTAGAGAGTGTTTTTGCCTCACAAGACAGGTTCAACACTGTTACAGATCTGCTCTGCCTTTTCCAGCTCAGCATCTCTAGTCCTCTCAGAAATTCCCTTCCTAGGAAGGAGGCCTCTCTGTAATTGAGTTTGCCAGACTTCACCTACACTGTGAACAACAATAGACTAAATGGCTGTAGCACACTCAGAAAGAGTTTTCCCAGTGTGAAATACCACTTAGCCCCTGTATTTGTGAAAACATTTAAAAGACAAATACAGTAGGAACACCCACTTTAGTTGTGCAAGGGAGGACTCGAGTCTGAAAACTTAGCAATAACCAATAATGGCTCTAGGTAACATTCAAATACACTCACGCCACTAATGTCAAAGGACTTGGGATCACTCACTTGGCATCCAAAACCATTCTGTACTGCAGGAATCCTCAATCGAAGCAACACTGAGGGAAGTTCTTCCTCATGCTCTGAGTTGAAACAAGATTTATTTTTGGTGCAAAATGGTGTTGTATAAGTCCCCTGAGATGCATGAATTTTAAAAACTGACAGCACAAATTAAACTGAGAGAGACTGGAAAATATCTACCTTTCTCATAAAATTAGTGACATTCTTTCTGGATTCCAAAAATATTCCACTTATTATGTTTTCTTTTGTCAATAGCCCATTTTTTTCTGCCTCTTTTTTCCTCCATGTTAGATCATAAAGCTGTTCCTCCTTAGCTCTTTTAGAGCATCTAATGTGCATAAAGAAAACAACATATCAGGCTTTTCCTTTAACAATGCTGCCTCTAAATCCTGGTGATCATAACTCAGGATAATCTCCACTGAGGTTAGCAGTGATATATCAGTGAAACGGGTACAATGAAGGTAATTCAGAGGACAGCCAAACAATAGGGGCTGAACTAACATTGGTCTGAACATTGCTAAGGGCTTAATCCCAGCATTTCATAAATGTCTTTCTTTTTTTCTTTTTCTTTTCATTTTTTTCTTTTTTTTATTTTTACTGTAGATCCATAAAAAGACTGTAGATTGGAAGAAATCCTCCTGTTATTCCTGTTATGTCTCTACTAGTAAACTAAATGGGACCAGAATCTGTTTTCTTGCCCTGATAGTGAGCACCATAAACCTCCTTGACTCAAATAAATGCAAATGAAACAAACTCCTTCCTGTTCCAAATGTGTCCTTGCCCATTCTGTGTATATGTATGTATAAATATGTCCCATATTATCCAAGGTAGAGAGGAACCTAATGAGGGTCAACAAGGACAAGTGTAGGGTCCTGCACCTGGGCAGGAATAACCCCAGGCACCAGTACAGATTAGGGGTTGATCTGTGGCAGCTCTGTGGAGAGGAGTTTGGGAGTCCTGGTTGACAACAAGTTAACCATGAGGCAGTAATGTGCCCTCACGGCCAAGAAGGCCAAAGGGATCCTGGCTGCATCAGGAAGAGCGTTGCCAGCAGGGCGAAGGAGAGGATCCTGTCCCTGTACTCAGCCCTGGAGAGGCCACACCAGGAGTGTTTTGTGCAGTTCTGGGCTCCTCAGCACAGGAGGGACGTGGAGCTCCTAAAGAGAGTCCAGTAATAGGGAAACAAAGATGATCAAGGGACTGGAACCACTACTGTATGAGGAAAGACTAAGCGAGCTGGGCCTCTTTAGCCTGAAGAACAGAAGATTGAGAGGGGATCTGATCAATAGGTATAAATACCTGAGGGGACAATTGAGGGAGGAGGGGGCCAAACTCTTCTTGGTGGTGGCCAGGGATAGAAAAAGGGCTAATGGGTACAAGTTGAAACACAGGAAGATCCATGTCCACATGAGGAAGAACTACTTTGCTGTGAGGGTGACAGAGCCCTGGAACAGGCTGCCCAGAGAGGCTGTGGAGTCTCCTTCTCTGGAGATCTTCCAAACCCGCCTGGATGCCACCCTGTGCCACATGCGCTGGGTGTCCCTGCTGGAGCAGGGGGGTTGGACTAGATGATCTCTAGAAGTCCCTTCCAACCTCAACCAGTCTGTGATTCTGTGATCCAGAAATGCTGTTTAGGAGTATGCTGTGAGCACCAGATTGAGTTTTTCTGGGGCAAGTCCTGAAAATAAAACAACGTGGACCATTATTCAGACTTTCTAGTTCTTAAATCCTTATACCAGCAGTGTTTACTTTACTGGTTCACTTGTACCCTCATAAGTCATCCAGCTAATCCTCCTTTCCAGGGCACAATCAGCTCTACCTATGACATTTTTTGAAAACTGCTATTTAAATCTTTTTTTTTTTCTTTTTTAAAATAATGTATTAATGGATACTCTACACCTGCTCTAGGCAACTATTCCAGGGCTCCCCATCCACATCAACAGATTTTTTTCCCAGTTATTTCACCTAAGTTTCCCACAGCTTCAGACTATGCTTTTTATTACTCATTCTGTCCATTGAACGTGCAGATCCAAATATAGCCAGCTTGGAGCACATATATGCCATGGTTCTGGCCCATCACTTGCTTACATTTAATGTGGAAATACGATGAAGTAATTCAAATACCATCATGAGGGCACATCCCTTTACATGCCAAGTGAAAGGAATAAGTACCATGCCATTTAATAGAGCCTATTTCAAAATATCATAATTTAAACAATTCATCCTAAGATAAATAGACTGAAGGAAAGCTCTGCGTAGTTCACTTAGAAAAAAGATCCAGCACTAGAGTGCAGGAATAGTCTTTATTTCTCTGAAGCTCAAATGAAATTAAGACTTTTTTTTTTGTCATTTGATCATTTATAAAGTGCCTGTTGCTATGGAAGACACAAGCTAGTAAAAAACATGGATAAACAGAAATTCTTGTTATCAGGAATATGTTGTAATAGCTAATGGCTGATTTTACTCCTAGTTCCCAACAAAATGTGCAGCACTGCCTATTGGAATTACAAAAATTATACATAGGGACGTTTTTTGTTTATTCTTGTCTTTACCCTGAATTAATATATAAAATTCGGTGGAAATTTCCATTGACTGCCATTTAGCAATTTAATAGAATAAATATCTGTAAGACTGTCTTGGATATTTGTTATATGGACATGTAAAGAACTCAGTTCTTGGGACTAAAGGGTATGCACATTACCAGTAAAGAATAACGACAGACATGGCCTAATTTGGAAGTCATGTGTTAAAGGATATCAAAGCATATAGTAATGGCCTAGAAGGATGCCTTGGGGCCAGCATGAGCCGGTAGCATGTCCCAGGGATATTCCCTCAGCTGCAAAGCCCTAGTGATGCCAGTCCTCTGCAATGGCACCAAGGTGAGGTCCTTGACCCCCTGACTAGAAGCTACTGCTGTTGTTGCTCTGCTTTGCACTGTCCTTTACATTGGGACACTCTGGGAACACATTCCCACGTTTCTGCCAGGCTTGGATCCACCCTGCTGCACTGACGGGAGTGCAAACGTTTACAGAAATAACTTGCAGGATGAGCAGCTCGTGTGCAGACAGCTCTGGGAAGAAAAGCAAACAGCATTTGGCAATCAGAAAGGTTAATGAGCACATCTTTGAGGAATTCAGGCTGCTGTGCACCTGACTAACCTCCTTGTTTCACCATTTCTTTCCTAAAAACACTATTTGGGACATTTGTTCTAAGCAAAAGCTGTACATATCTCACAAGACAGCTTTCTCAGGAAGCCCATATGAGCTTCTAACAAAATCAGCTTGGAAAAAAGGAAGCCATGTCTGCTCAGACCCCATGGGTGCAAAGATAAAATCAATCACAGGTCTTCAGGCAGTGTGAGCAAAGACAGCAACGTGGCAGTGAAGCCCAGGAAGAAATGGGGCATCTTCAGCTGCTCCTGCAGGTGAATGGAGCAAAATGTAAACAGGTATGTTACATCCTGCATTAGCATACACACCATTAGATGCGTGATATGTTTCCAGTATAGGTCCTTTGGCTCACACTCTCTTCCTAGACCCTCTTACTGTTTTGTGGGTTTTTTGGTTAATTTTTACTCATATAGTTAGTCTTTAATTTCTAGTCATGCGGTTAGTTCCATGTGGTTAATTCAGCACGTAGCACAGAACAGCAAATGCTTTGTCATTACACGAGCAGAATTCTCTTTTTACAGAGGGCTAACCAGCAAAGACTGCCATTCCTTGTGCAGTCCCATCACAAGGGTTACTCAGTAATGACATTTACCCTCAGTAGGCAGAATTACACTCTAAACAAGCATTAGAGCTTTCTTGGCTGGATGAAACCACCTGCTTAATCTCACTGTCAGGGTAAGTGCTATGTTTTCCTGGTTCTTACCATAATCTTAGCTATCTTTTAATAAAAAGTATATATATATTATTAGGAAGGGCAATGTCTGCAATTGTATTATTCCAATCCACCCAGCTGGGTGGATTGGAATAATAAGCACATTATGACAATTAAAGAACTATCACCTAATTTGACCAGAATAACTTTGTTTAAGTGAGAGTGCAAATTAATTGGATTTGACTCCTCTGACTGCAGTTTGACAAGAGAAATATCTGCTCATCCGTGAAACAACAGTGACATTTTTCAGTCTGAAGATTTCCTAAATATATACATAAATGACATATTCCAAGTGTAAGCAATTTTAAATAACAAAATGCAGAATCCAGTCTTAGGAGCAGCAGCGATGGGTAAGATTGATAGTTTTTGAATCCTTGTATGTAAAAAATGGAAAACCTCAATTATCCTTCTTGCCATCTCTGTAGTGAGGTCAAATCCTTTTAGTTAAACCATAGTGTAAGAGGGAGCAATTCAGAAAGTGCAGTGATTGCTGAAGAGCGCTAGTGCGGTGCTGGAGGAAGGCCACGCTGACAACAGCGCTGAAACCTCCCAGCTGCAAGAGTGATGCACCTGCCAGAAGGAGCAAAAATATTCAAAGACACTGAGCAAGGGAGACAGATTTTTCTGCCAGCTGTGTGGGTCATAACAGACTTCAGTTATGGGAAAGCATCCAAGATTTTTGTTTTGCTCAGGAAGATAACATCAATGGCACTTGCCTAGTACAACCTGCCTTGAGTTGCTTGTGATTTTGATAAGACAAGTTGCTTGGCTGAGACCTGCAACTGTCCCAGGAGCTGAAGTGAGGCCACAGCATGTGCCTCATCTCTGACCTGGGCTGGCCTATGCAGCCTCTTTCAATGTGTTTGCTGGCTGTCCACAGTATGACGAGGCTTTTTGTGGCCAGGGATGCCAGACAGCAGCACACAGGACACAGTGTTTCCTGTTGTGTCCTCAAGTTCTAATATTCTTAAGAAAATTCCACTTTTAATGCATTTCACTGTCTGCCAACAGCACTCAAGTCCTAGCTAAGTGATATGAAACCTCTTGCTTCTTTCTACTGTGCAAAACTTAAAATGTTGAGCTGCAAGGTGATATCTGAGGCAAGAGACAGCAATATTGAACCGTATTTCTGGTGCTGAACCAAAACACACACTGCTTACGGCTGCCAAAGCCTGGTGCCATTTTGGAGTAGTCACAAATAGCTCAAGGCCCTCAGCACCAGTCTTCACTCCCAACATCCAAGCAAGATAAACTCCTGGAATTAGCAAAAGAGTCTGGGATATGCAGTGAGAGAGCAGAGAAAGGAGGCCAGGGGAGGTTTGCAAAATGTAGGTTTACAAGGCCAAAGGCTGCGTCCCTTCAGAACAAGCCTGAAAAGGGCAAAGCTCAGACCGTGCCTCCAGCACCCTAGACCTCAGCGGAGACCGCTGGAGGAGGCTGTTCCTGCGTCAGGATTTCTAAAACGTTGGAGAAAATTGACATCTTCTGTACAACACTCCTGAAGAGGAGCTCATTTCAGAGGCTACCGAGAAAAAAAAAGAAATAATCAAAGCAAGAGCAGATAAAATTAAGATAAGGCAGTTTCTGAAGAGGTGTAGAAGAGAATCATGAATAACACCAGAGATCAAACACACCACTTGAAAATCCATGATGCTGGAAAGCCCTTATTTTCACTAGTTAATCAGAGGGACAGAATTAGATGTTTGTGCCTTTTTCCAGGTCTGAAGCTTTTTTAACAATGACGGTAAGTTTGCCTTTTCTTTGCTTTCCTTTTGTGCACCCCCTTTCTGTCAAGTGCTGGGAATAGGAAAGCTGTTTTTTCCTCTGGGATGCTCTGAAATGTTTGTTGTGCGTTTCACCCTTGGGGAGCTGGGGATGCTGAATCCATGGTACAGGCTTCTTTTGCTCTCCCTAATCACTAATCAACAACAACTGAATAAACAAATTCAAAGTTTTAAGTTGCTTAAAAACCCTATTTTCCTTCTTACCCTCATTAACTTTGAATGCTCCAATTACCAAAACATGTAAAGAGTAGAGAATATGGGCTCTTCTAATGTGAAAAACAAGCATGAAATATTTTGGACAAATCTTCCAGACTTCTCTTTTTCAGTTACAAAGGTGCAAATAGACCCATCAAAAGCCTCCCTCTCCCAACTTTTCATAATCAACAGCATTGTCTCCACGACTAAACCTTGAAGGATATAACTCTTTAAAATCTATGGCTAAGAAAGGTAAAATACAGCAAGATCAGACTTAATTTAGCATGATTTCCCCTATCCTCTGCAATGGAAGATGTCTTGATATTTCAAACATTTAGCCTACAGTAGAGTGCTAAAGCATCTCTTACAGAGTCATTAGTTTATTTATCGACAGGGGGAGAAGTGACGAAACAATGAAACCACCTGAATGGGAGAAGAGAGTGCCATGCTCGTTTCCAAAGTTTTATTCTCCGTCTCAATTGGATATCCAGATGTCCCGATGTTTTTTATCAGCTAACATATATTCTCATGCTATGCAAGTATTATCATCATGGCATTTTCAGAGCTGCAATTTCTTTGTTTTAGAAGGGGCTGTATTGTCTGTGAGAGATGGTGTGTGCTCGCAGTGTAAAAAATCTTTATTACCCACACCAGAACGCAGGAGTGCAGCAGAATCTCCTAAATCTAGACCTGTCTCTGTGCTTCGCCTCTGTTTTTCTGGAGTGATCAGCAAAGGACAGACGTATATTTACCCCCTTCAACCCTTGGGCTGCTAGCACTGGCAAAAAAATTGCTCCCCAGAGGCTTCCTTCTGCCTTGGGAAGAGTGGCAGCTCCCAGACTGCTTCAAGGCATGGGTATGACACAGGATAACAGAGGCGTTAGCGCAACTTACATTACCTGGACATGTTTCACTGATACCAGAGCATCCCACTAGCCCCTGCCTCCTTGCAGGGTACTCAGCACAATGCAGACTCACCTAGTAAAGGACGGCAGTGTGGCATTTATTTATTTATTTGTTTGTTTAGAAGTATCAATACAGGCAAAACACCTCAGGAAAGAAAATCTCCCCTTTAGTCTTTCCTTTGACTGCAGGAACCAGAGCCAAAACAAATGGGATTTTTGTTCGTTTATAGACTGTCAGGGGAAAAAAAAAAACAGGTTTCATAGCGTAGCTCACTGATAGCTTGACAGGAAAGTACTTCAGAGCTGCTTTCCTGCTACATTTCAACATGAATATTGACAAGGCTGTGGAAACAAAAGATCAAAAACCACATTAATTTCCCTTGTGGGGCTTCCCTTGTCAGCTCTGGCCCAGCCTACATAATGGGGTCACCTCAGACATGATTTTCCGCATGCTGAGGACATTATAACCCCGTCACAGCGTTGCGTGGTGCTCAGGCAGCTCGATAGCCCCGCAAAGCTGATCCCACTGGGGACTCGCGCGCCAGTTTCTGCCCCAGGAGAGGTCTGTCTGTGGTGATGCAGATGCAGTCGGTGCATCCCGCTGGAGCGAGCGCTGTTGCGCCTGCCACTCTGGCCTTTGCCACCTCCTCTTTACTCATCCTCTGGTGTGAGCTGGGACCAGGTGCTGGGGGAGCACCATGGCAAGCCTCACAGCACCTCCCTCCTTTGCTTTTAGGTACTGGCACCTCTAAACGGTGCAGAATATGGTTCTTCACTGAGGCATCTACCAGGAGGCCGACAGACTTTCCTCCCTCGCCTTTTTCAGCTCCTCATAGAAGTCTGAGGCCAGGTAGAGCTTCAAGCCCTCATTGCTAAGGACATTCAGGAGAGTACTGGGTAGCTGGCAGGCATGTAAGCGGCCTTCTTCTCCCTCTGTCATTCCTTGCAATGAGGAGGAAGGTTCCCTCAGCACAATTTGCCGTGGAATCTTTTTGAGACCATGGAAAGAAACTCTCCAAATGGACAGAGGGCATCACAGACCTTGCTGCCTTCACCTCTGCTGGAAAGATGCAGTTTTTCTGCTGCACCTTTTCAGTTTTCTGCCTCAGATATGTCATAAATATTCCTTAAAAATTTAAAACAAAACCCATATATAAGCAAGAAAACACTTTCAAAATATACCAGTCCGCCTCCTCTATTTTCCTCTCAAGGAAAACTCCAAAAGGATAAATCCTATACGAGAAAGGTAATCACACCTTTCAATTACAATTAATTACACAATTAATGGAAAAAGCTGTGTGTAACACAGCAGTGAGCAAAACAGGCACATCGATATAGAACAAAACATAAACTTCTTGATAAGCAAATACTTTATTTTTATTAAAATTCTGTACTTTCTACATAGATACTTGGATAATTTCATAAACAGAAACCATTAAGCAGCAAATATTTTTGCTTTTTGTAGAAACTTCTTTATTGTGCACATATACAACACCACACCTGTACGTTATCTGTATTTATTTCTTTTTAGATCCAAGATGGCTGACAAATCAGTCTATTCTTCTACGCACGGATATCTTTTTTCCCCTGAATGTTACTATGTCTTTCTAATCAAGAGCCTTACTCTTCCTTCTGACTGCATGTAGAGGCCCCCACACAACCCACATCTTCCTCCTATTGCTTAGCTCTCTTTCACAGAATCAAAGGAACTGAATGCTGTCACATAAAAGCAGATCAATTGTATCTTTAACCTCTACAAGAAAAGCTTAGTAATGTAGGCACACAGAGATGGATTTAACTAATTAAGCATCTTACACTAAAATTTATTTTTCAATGATATTATTACTCTGCACACGTATTGGTGAGGGCAGGTACAAGCTTAGACAGGTGAAACCCCTGGAAAATTTGTCCTGCAAAATCCGTATTCCTAGGACTGAGTAAATTCCATACTACTAATGAGAAGAGTTGTCAAGTTAGTTTTACCTTGTAAGCTCCCTCTTGTTGCCTTGTTTGTGAGCTGCTAGACCATTTTTTTTCAGAGTCTTAGTCATTTTTAACAATCTAAATGCATTACTTAAGAAATCTTCAGGTCCATCAGAATGAGAAAAATGTTAGTTTTCCTTCTGTGACTCCTAAACTTCTTCAAGAATGGGTCAAAATTCCCAGTGGAAAATGGTTACCCAGGAAGAAATTATACAAGTGAGCTCCTGACTGGGGCTGAGCACCTTCATGTGCAAGTGCAATTGCAATACCTGTCCTTTTATTTACAGCAATCTGGTACTTCGTACTGATCTGCTGTCCCTTGTGACAGAGATCTGTGCTGCTGTGGCTGCAGGGGATAACTTCCTTGGGCAGGCGGTGGTGAAAGGGAAGGCAGGTGCTCAAGGCTGCTGCCTGCTCATTGCTGCTGGTCGCATAGAAGCTCAGGAGCAGTTCAGGGGGGTGATGATAGTGCATGACATTGCTGTGCTGCTGTCAAGGTCAGCGACGATTTTGCGGCTTGTTGCGTGACTGCTGCAGATAAGCAGAGTAAGTAGCTATGGCTAAAACAATTTGTTCTAAAAAAACAACTCTATATTTAACTACTTTCTCTCTGACTGGATGCTGTATACTGGAATCTTTTCTTCTTATACAGAAGAAAAAAGTGTACCATAGAGTGGATGGGATGTACAGTTGAGATGGGATTGTCTCTAGCCTCTCTGTGACCATAAGTACAGAAGGAAAAATGCAATTGATGATCACATTCAAGTGAGCAAGAGGCTGACGTGATCCTGTCCTGGGGCCTATTAGGGAGTCCTGAGTCCTGGCATGGAGAAGAGAATATTGAGAGGGGATCTGATTAATATGTGTGAGTATCTGAGGGAGCAATGTAGGGAGGAAGGGGCCAAACTCTTCTCAGTGGTGAAAGGACAAGGAGTAATGGGTATAAATTAAAACACAGGAAATTCCACCTCCATGTGAGGAAGAACCTCTTTGCTGTGAGGGTGACGGAGTCCTGGAACAGGCTGCCCAGAGAGGTTGTGGAGTCTCCTTCTCTGGAGATCTTCCAAACATGCCTGGGTACCACCCTGTGCCCCGTGCTCTCGGTGTCCCTGCTGGAGCAGGGGGGTTGGACTAGAGGTCCCTTCCAACCTCAACTAGTCTGTGTTTCTGAGGTTCTGACCATTGCTCTCGAGATGGCTTCTGCATAGGGTCAGTGCATTAATACATATCCATGGGAGGGTGTCCTCTGACAGGCTAGGCTGAGAGTGAGTGGAAACAGACTCTGTCTGAGCTCCTGGCTCCTGTGCTAACTGAACAGGAGGGACAGGCTCAGGATGAGTTTCTCCTTTCCTAGGCTATGCCTTGTTCTGGGAGGGGAGACTGGTGCATCTAACTATCCCTGTGCAAGAAGGGCTGCCTCGAGCTCCTGTTGTTCCCTCCTCAACACACTAGGCATCTAGTCCTAACGGAAAAGCAGACGATCCCCCCAGCTGGATTGAACCTGGATGCCTGAGTGAAAGTAATGGTAATATATGGTGGGCTGTTTGCTGTGTGCTAACCAGCATGCGGTCCAGGCATGCCTGAAAATGAATTTGAAACACTTCAGTTACAAGCCCAAGATGGACTGGGCATGGGTGGGCTCTGGGATGTCGGGATCTTGTTGAGATCTAAACAGTCTCTTGTTTATAAATGACAATGTATTTTCCCTATGGTGCTGGCAATGTTGATTAACTAGCTGCACCCTCTCTTTCACACTTTCTTCCTGGCCTGCTCTGTGTCCTGGAGATAGATAGAATTTTTAAGGGTTTTCAAAGGTGGGATTCAAAACAGCTGATAGATCAAAAAAAATGAAGTAAGGCAGTTTGTGTTTGACTTCTGGATAACTTCATGAAACAACCCGCTGCCAACGAAACCCACTGCGGACTTCAGGAGAAGCAGCTCTACTTGAAACGTGTGCCTGGTTCACCCAGGGCTGAATAAATTCGCCTACAAACTACTTTTCTTAGTAGAAAGAGACTAAGTAGAAGTAGAGGAGACTTCTACTCTGGAATCAATAGCTAAATATTTGTTTTTGCAAGGTAAAATTATGAGGTACAAAGAAATTCTGGATAAAAAATAGCCTTGAACTCAACATTGGTGCTTTTATTTCTTTACTTTGTACTAAATAAACAGTTGCAAAACAAACAAACTATGTGATTCTTCCTGATTGATTGATTTACCAGTGAGGGTTTTTATAACTGTAAAAGTGCATGCAAATCCAAGAGGAATTGCAATGGCATGCTAGCTCCTGGCTAAGAACTGGTTTATAGGTACTTCTTGGATTTAATGACTGCTTCTATTGCAGCATTTAAACCATTTATGAGATAAATGGCTGAGATAAATCCCAGATATCAGAGTCTTTTAGAGCTATGGGGTTACTTATATGCCCAGGCAGCAATTTCTTACAGGAAAGCCATGGAGGTTGTTTGTTCTTGGAACACATTTAGGATATCAGATCGCTTGTGCTAGATCTCATGCTCCCAACAAGAGGGAAACAGAAGCTTGGAGTCCTGAATAAAACCTCAACCTAACTCCTTGTTTGTGAAGGAAATTGTTTATTGGGGTACCATAGAGCAAGTTTGTTGAATGGTCAAACTATTTTCCTTTTTTCATGTAGTTTGTCCTGTGAGGGTAATTCTCTAGGATGATATTAGGGAAATGTGATGAATTTTTTCTCTGGGGCTTGCCCAGTGCCAGTCAAGTGGAGAAGACAAGGAAACCTGGACTGCAGGCCCTTTAGAAGTCACCTTTTCAGCTCTATTTCTATTATCCAGGGAGAAGCAGAACAAGAGGCTCTTTTTTTCCTCCAAGGAAAGCAGTTTATCAAATAGACATCAACGTCTCTCCTGGTGTTTTTTCCAGTCCTCCACTTCTGCCTGTCAAGCTGGGCATCACAGGTCGGGTAGAATGACTTCTAAGAACTATGTAAGAGGGCCAGCTCCACATGAGAAAAATGAAATGACTGCGAAAGATGCCTCTGAGAATCAGCCTGATGAAGACTTAGTCAGCTAGGCAGAATAAGGTTGAAAGAGGAGGAGCAGTGCAGCCGTGAGAGATTCTCTAAAAGCCCAGAAGTGCTTTTCTCCTAAGTGTATGTCAGCAGAGCATGGTTATGTTGCTGAGCGATGGCAATTTCTGCACAATGGACAGGGTGTTCCTAGCGATAATGTGCACTTAATGGGGAAACGTCTGCCATCAAACCTAAAGATGGTGGTTCTGAAAGAGATTAATGATGATATAACAAAGCCATGAGGGACTACTGAGCAGGGCAAAAGTTACAGTCTTTGGTCTGTCACTGAAAACTATTCTCTAGGGAATTTTTTTCAGGCAATGTATAGCAGTCTGGATGCTGATGACAAAACGGTGCTTTCAGAAATAGCTGTCTTGCTTCTATGAGATGTATGCCCCTAAGTGGCATGGACAGTTCTGAAAATAGTGTCTACTTAAATGCAGGTAGACAAGCATATTGTGCTGAGGATCAGCTAATACTGTGCAGTGTCTGAAATGTGATTCATCCAGATGAATTTGCAGCTCTGTCCATGGAAAGAGCATCCTTCTGCAGGACTTTTCCCTGAGGTCCTTCCCATGGCATGCACAGCCAATTGGGATGGGTTTGGATTGGTGAGGGAAGAGGAAGAGGGACAGAGACTTCCCAAAGCTCTTCCAAAATATCCTGCCTTCAGCCTCATCCAACAGAGACAAAATACATTGGATTTGTCCAGCAGTTGTAACTATAATAGCATCACCTCTTCTCCTATCCTGCACTAAAGAGCCGTTAGTTAAAAACAGAAATAGCTTGTGTTCTATGGATCTGCTCTTTCATTGGATAAAGATCAAGGGATAAAAGGCCAGTTATTCAAAGGCAGAATTCCTGAATAAAGAACGTGTGTAGTTTCAAATGTTTCTCACTCAAGGAAGGATTATTAATGTTGGACCCAGGCCCTTCTAAAGGAAGAGTAATGGAGGGCCCAGTTCCTGTGGACTGGACTGGACGGGGTATAAAACTCTTTCTTACAAACTCTTTTCTTACCTATCTTATCCTTGGGGATCCTTGGGTACCTTTGGATAGTAGGCAAACAGTAAAACTTAACACAGTCAGCTTCTAGCTGTAGCATATGATCTTTATTTGGTGGATTTATGAACACTGCAAATAACCCATGTAAAATTCAGATTGGAAGTAAAATTAATGAGTGTACAATGACTACTTCTGAAATGGCTCCAAATAACAAAAATCTGTGTGTAGTTCATTTCAGCCTAGGTTTTAAAGCAGTTTTCAGACGTTAAGCAGTTCCACCAGCTGTGTAGCAGGGTAAGAAAAGAGAAGATAAAAGGAAATGTAAGAAAAATATGAGAGAATCTGCATGACTATTAGAAAAGACTTTGGTGAGCTGAGATCCATCCCTAATGTTTTATGACCTTCAATGACATGATGCCAACTCTCTATTACTTTGAACTTGGTTTCTAAAATGCTGGGCCAGATTATGCAAAGAGCTGCTTCAATGATACTGTACATGTGAATGAGAAATATAAAAGCAGGTACAGAAAACAGATATAAATAAAGTGCCACAAAATGAATACCATTAAGTACAGCCTGTCTCTTGCAAAATGTACAAACTCAGGGCCCACATGCAGCTAATTATGTAGCAAATGTTTAAGTGATAGGGGAATGGTAGGTCTGAGTAGCCCTAATTGCTCTTCATTTCCTTCCCTCCCTGGATATATAATTACCTTTTAAGAGTCCTTCACCTATGAAAGTGTCTTCTCAGTTGTAAAAAACTCATGCAGAGGAGGAAATTCACTTATTATAAAGTATTTATCATAAACACTGTGGTCAGAGCTTCAGTGCTAAAAGTCCTGGAGCAAAAATGGGATCTAATGTTGTGAACTGGCAAGTGTCAACAGAGCAGCTTTACCTTCCTGCCCAAAGGCAGGGCAATCCACGTACCAGAAGCATAGTTTTGCCCAGGTTCTTCTTAATCTCTGGTAACAGAGATGACACAATCTCTGCTGGGCACCCTATTCCCAGCCAGTACTGGTTTCACTCAAGAGTGGTTTTTATCCATTGAAATTTCTCTTGCTGCACTGGGTGATCATTGTGTTGAGTTCTCCATGGGGAGCACAGTGAGGAGCGTATTCCCTTACACACTTGGGGGGCAATTTCTCTCCTCGCAAAGGCAGAGTCAGTTTCCTCTGGCAGCAAAGATGGCTAAAAGGTTGCTGCCCTCCTTCCTGCATCCTTGCTTCTCTTGCTTGTGCCAGGAATTGTCTGAGGATAGGCTGAAAACTTAGTGTTTCTTCTTTGGTCTCTTTCCTGAGGATTATCTAAAGATGACCTTAGCCTTGGACCACAGCCCAGGCTTTGAGCTTTCAAGATAAAGAAGCTTAGAACACATCAAACTGCAGTGGAGAAGCCATTTGCAGGGGCTTTATAACCAAGGAAAGCACCCCATTATTTGCACTCAAGCTTTAACAACCCAGCTGCACACACCTGTAATCACGAACACAGAGTGCAGAGCCCAAAGCAGGACGGGTTTGATCAATCCTAGTTAGTCCTCACTACAGTAATTACGTTTTCTATGTGTGACTAGACATATATCTTCATACTTCCTAGCATGTTCCTAGGCATGTTTTAGTGTTTCATGATAGTGACATTGTCATGTCCCACCTCCGAGAAGTAGGGGAGTGGTATCAATATGCTGTGTTCCACCTCCAGGAGGGTAGAGTGGGTTTGCAGATCCCCTTAGTGTGGACTGAGGTGAAATGACACTCAAGGTCCACCCATAAACATCAACTTCAATGGCACATATACTCTACACACATTGATCCTCTAAAAATTGTATCTGCCTATGCTATACTCTAAGGAAAGAAAATTCCTAAAGGGAGCCTATTAGATTTTTAACTAAATCTCTCGTATATCAATGGCTGTGAGAATGCTCTAGTAGAAACTCTAAATCAAAGGTTTGTAGGTTTTTTCATTTGTTTTGTTTTTTTTCTAAAGTATATTTTAATTATTGGGGCAGGCTTTAACTTGGCTTGTTAGACTGCTTATCAGGACTTACTTACTTATCAGGGCACAAGAGCTGTCAAAATCATTCAGTGAAGTGAGTAGATGCAGTTTGGCAGGGCACACCGCTGGGGCCATAACCTGGCCTGGCAGCACTGGTGGAAGCTTCTGATATCCCTGTGTGAGACAGAAATGCTGGGTGGAAAGGAAACGCTGCACCTGAAATCCTGCCAGCCCACGGCTTGCTGTTCTTTTACATCTCAAAATGGAGATGAGGTGGAAATGAAGCTCATGGACTTGGGAAAAAGGACAGGAGCTACTGTATTAATATTACTCTTGCTTTTGAGAGGTGGTGTGAAAGAGGACAGAAAAGGAATCAAGAGCTCTTATGGCAGATCTGCCGAAACACCGTCTTTCCTCAGAAAGAGACTTTAAGATATTCAGGAGCTTCTAGTGGTGTTGAAATTGACTTGATACTCCTCCTTGTTGTTCCCCTCGCAGCTATATTTGACAGCATCAGAACAATTAATAAATGCCATTTTTTAGTGAAGTGGAAAGATTTTGTCTTATTTTTTCTACGTGATTTGCTGCTTGTCAAGACTAAAATATTGCTAGGAATTTTGAACTCTGTTAGGTAAAACAGTAGGCAGGCAAGATTCTGCTTTAAGGCATCAGATAGTCTGCCTTACAGCAGAATCACAAAATGTTTATATCCTCAGTTGCCAATTGTCTGTTTTTGCCAATACTTGGATCACTTCAAACTAAATTAAGATGTAATTCACTTGTACTTATATTATTAGTGAAAGGACTGTGTGTGCCAGCCAGAATTTGAATAGGTTCAAGGTTTTAATTCAGCCTTGTCTTTTAGTGATGTCTCTATCTATTTTTATAAAACTTACCTGCTCTCGAGTACTGGAGGTGTGATGCTTCATTGCCTTGCACTATATACCCTTATATCTGAAGGTAAATAAACATTTTTTTTTTTTTTTAGTGAAGAAGATGCTTTGCATGTAAGCCTAGGTCTTGCTTTTAATGTTCTGTATGCTCAATGTGCTCTCCCACTGTTATTTTTGGCAAAGGAATAAATTCTTAAATAACTTCAAAATAACTAAATTATCCTCCTTAACTCATTTAAAGAACACTGAAAAAGTTATTTTAAAATATTTAACCTATTTTCCTTCTGAAACTTAAGCTGAAGACTTGTCACAAGATGCTATGAAGCTAATGAAGCTACAAGGTGCTAATGATTTACAATGGCCATTAAGATATAATTCTTTACTACAACATAAATATGCGTATACAAGTGCTTGCATCTCTACTAGGTTTTTACCTGTAAAATAGGCTTGATGTTGCAAATATTCAAATGGGGAATCTCATATTGAGTCTGTTCACAACGAAGGCTCATTTGGACTTCACTCTATCAAAATTACTAAAGGTGTGGTAAGCTGCAAAATTTGGATTTAAGGTGAGGGTGCAGATTTGGATCATGAGTATAATGTTTTTGTTTCAGTAGTGCTGATATGAATGCAATGATTCTGCAGCCTGCTCAATTCGTGTCAGAAATGCAGCCAAATAATTAAGCAGTTCTACACTTCCTTATACTCTGCTACTACAAGGGTCTATTATTAATTTCTGCAAGACTAGAAATGGAAACAAAAGACATCATTTCACAGCAACTGATAGCAGTCTCATCTCTCTGCCTTCATTGAATAATTTCTGATATGTGCTGTTCTGAGTCCAAAACTGAGCTGAACACATTCAGTATTTGACCACAGAGCTGAAAGTAGACAAACCTTTCTAATAGAAAACTTGGTTCTTTATTAGCTGAAATTGTTCTGAATGAGCCATGGATTCTTTAATGATCATAATTGTGTACCTCTTCAGCAAGAGACCTCGTATTTCCAGGGTTAATAACATTAATAATAGAGGCTTGTAAAGGACTGTGGCACATAAAGTTGTGAAATGTCAGGGATGCATGTGGAATAAAGCCAAGAAATAGTTCCTTTCTCTTTCCTAGGAAGAGTGTGCAGATGGAAAATCGTGACTTAATGTTTTTGGGTCAAGTGGATCCAATACAAAACACGACATTTAACTGTATATCTTCAGGGAGGGTCTTAAACATGTCACTGAGTAGATTTTTATGGCCTTCTCTGGTTAACAAAAGACAGATAAAGTAATAAATCACTTTTGATAGTCTTTCAAAGCCATAAACAAATGAAGTCAACATTGACGCCCGTGGAATGATTCAGTATTTATAGCGCCAGACACTAATAACAGGCCTAAAACATGCCATCTTGATATGACACTAAGAGCTGGGTGTAGCGGTGAGGGCTACAAGGATGAGCAGGGGCCTGGAAGGTCTGCACTATGAGGAAAGGCTGAGAGAGCTGGGCCTGTTCCGCCTGCAGAAGGCTGAGAGGAGATCTAGTCAGTGTATATAAGTACCTTAAGGGAGGGAGTGAGGAGGTTGGGGTCGGCCTCTTTTCAGTGACGGCCACCGATAGGACTAGAGGAAACGGCCACAAACTGAAGCACCAAAGGTTCCATAGGAACTTAAGGAAAAATTTCTTAATAGTGAGGGTGACAGAGCACTGGAACAGGCTGCTCAGAGAGGTTGTGGAGTCTCCTTCTCCTCCAATCTTCTGAGTCTGATCTGAACTAAGTGGCAAAACTGTTCCAGAACTGCTGAATATTCACCATTGGGCTGCAGCATCTGATCTTGTCTGTCACATTTTTTTTGCATTCATCTGGTGACTTCAAGCAGTGCTCAAGGGGCAGATAGAGTTGACTTTTAGTGATTACTCAGCATACTTGCTGGGTATGTACAAGAATAAAGTTTAGATCTTAACTGAAGTACTTGGTATTCTACTCTATTTCTACTGACTTTCTAAGAAATAACCATAATGAAAACTTACAGACTAGAAAATAATACATGTACAGAACAATATATGAAAGACATAATTTATAGGCTACCTAGGATAGTAACTCTGTGTATGTGTCAGGGGGGATACTGTGAAAACTTGCTTTTGTGAGTGATCGAGAAAGAAGTCTCTTTCCTTCTTTAAAGATTATTGGAAGTTGACGAGTGTGTAAAAACTGGTTTACAAGTAGTTGTCTTAGCTATATGAACTTTGATTGCAGAAAAAAAGCAAATCTCATACACATTTTTGTGGAAAAGCCTTTCAGACAGAAGCTTTAACTCTTTAGCAGCTGCTCTTGAGCTGAACTTTGTCTTGCAACCTTCATAACAGTAACCTGAATGCAGCCAAGTCTCAAACTGCTCAACATCTCCTGTGGCAAAATGGTACCACTGTGAATTTCTTCATTTGCCTTGCAGAATCCCAGAAAGATTGTTAAGCTGTGTGTTTATGAAGAAAACCATGCTTCTGTGAACTAAAGCTGACTAGGGCATAGACATACCTTCTGAAAATCTGCAGCATGGGACCATATTTATCTTGTTAAGCTCAGACATCTGGTAGTATGATGACAGGCCTGATTTAAGTGTCTGTAAACAACTTAATCTCTGAAGTGGGAATAAGATAATAGCTCTGCATGACTTACCAGTGAAAAGTTATCATCAAATTGTCCTGTGGCAACCATAAAACCTTTTGATAATATTTAAATTTTGACTAATAACTTAACAGGTTTTTCTTCTCTGTTCAGATACCCAGAATCTATTTTGAGTGAGTTCTTGGAAGACTGATTCAACCTGCTGATTCCTTTAAACTTCCATTTTTTAACTCCTCTCTGGGCTAGAACTATAATGCTCTCCTATACTCTCCTGAGCTGTTACCTGTGGTCTCCTTGCCTTGAGAGAAATATCCTCTGATCAGCTGCCTTCAGTGGAATGTTACTTGTAGGGTGGTATTTTCAATTCACCCACAACTGGAAGCAATACTTCTGTAGGCTGAAAGGGCCCATAATTGAAATTAAGGGAAAAAAAATCTGCTCTCTTGATAGGATTTTTTTTTTTTAAGACACACATATTCAAGAAATCCCACAGTACAATTAAACATTCATTCCTGTACTATTTTTAAATAAGGAAAGAAGAGCTAGAAGATATCTGCTTATTGAAAGCTGAGATATGTAGATTCTAGAAGAGTGGATAATACAGGATGAAACTGTAGCCAAGTCCTGCTTGGGGGAACTCGGGGCACTTTTCTTCAGCCTCTTGATGTCTTCACAGCAAGAGACTGTGGTCTTCATATCATAATTTTACTGAGCAAGCTGATGAAACATGGAGTAGGAAGCTTATTGGTTTCCATCCTGTCTGTAAATTCAGGTAATAAGCTAAATACAATTAATTAAGCTCCTGAAGAGTTGAAGATGATGATGTCCTCTACTGAAGAAGAGAATAAAACTAAAGAGGACAGGTTTTGAATTGCATAAGAAGGAGTAACTTTGCTTTAACTGAAAGACTTGCACAGCACTTGTGCCAGCAGAAGATGGCATATGCAGAGTTCCTAGAAATTGTGGGCAAATTCCTCAGACTGCTCTCTCCCTCTGGAAATCTCCTCTTGCAAATTATGCAAATTACTTTGTCATTTTTGAAGGAAAAAACACTGGCAGAGTTTTTCATTTATGTTACACTAGATCATTTAAAATAAAAAAATCTTGCTTTAAATTCTTTCCTGCTTCATTTATACGAGCACACTCTCAGAATTCCCAAGTGCTCAGTGTGAAGTACTGATGGACTAGCAAGGTAAACAAAAACAGTATGTCAGAGCCTGAGCTTCTTATTTGTTGGGGTAAAATGTAAAAGGAACATAGTACTTTCCATCAGAGGCTGGGACGCTGTGCCCTTCTCATGGATACTCTGTGTTTCCATTGGTTGTTCTTTGTGGGGTGCCTGCTTAGTGCAGTGATGTGGTAAAATGTTCACTCTATTTACCGAAATTACGGCGCTGGCCTCCAGTGCTTTCTGTAAACTCTGTTACAAGGAGACTTCCAATTACCGCTACTTGCCAAGCAGTAATGAAATTAGTTCATAATGTGACACTTTAAAGCACTTGGCTCCACAAAGCCGTTTGAATAATCACACTAACACAACAAGAAATGAAAGGTTTTCTGTATTTAAATAGGAATTTGTTTTTCTGTGTGGAACTCAGCTGCTACTCCTCCAGGTAATTGCTCAATAATTAGAGATGGGCTGAAATGGAGAACTCAGGGGTAGGACATTCCTGGGGTGCAGCAGAGCTCTCCTGGCTGTTTCTAGTTCCCTTAAAGGCCATGAGTTTCAATAGGTTTTAAAGGTTAGCATAATATATGGCCTCACTGTTAGCCTGACTTGGCCTGAGGTTCTGGGCCTGAGCCATTAGTTGAGTGACTAATGAGGACAAAGTTGAATGAGTTAATTTTGCAACAAACTTTTCAGTAAACTTGGAACCTGAGGACCTAGCTGCCCTTTCTTCAAATGCAAAATCTGGATCGCCCCAAACCAAGTAGCTGCTTCCGTCTGGAGTTGCCTAAACTCTGTGGGCTTCCAACTCCTCTTCAATGAAATTAAACTCTTAGGAGCATGAAAGTCTAATTTAGAATACAGTTCAACACAAGCTGTTGAAGGAGATCTTGAGGCATGTGATATGTTCTCTCTGTTACTATTGCATGGAAAAACTGAAAGTGAAATCATGGCTAAAGGAAGTCCTCGTCAGTCCCAGCTTAATCTTCTACACAGGAACTTTCTGGGAGATGAAGGAAAAAGAGAACTAGAAGATCATCTGTGACACCTTTAGAAGAATGAACTGTCCACTCAATTGCTACGTAAGGAACGTACTGAACAACAACTTTTTACTTTGTGAAAAGGGTTTGCATAGTATCTTTTGTGTTTTGTCTTTTGAACAATGGACTAGACATGCTTCATGGCAGGAACGAGGTAGGATTTAAGACAAGATCATTGTCTCAGCACCCTTTAATAGCTACTAATTGACAATGTCTATTGCTCAAATGCTGAACGAGGATTATGCTGTCATAAATATGGTCTCCAAGGATGATTTGTCATTATATTTGGCAACATCTAATTTTCATTTGTTAGTTTGAGTTTGAATCCAGGCTGAATGCTTGAATCCTTGACAGTATCTACACATAGGCTAGTGCTCAAGAAAATATATGAAACCCAGTCAGCAGCTGTATCAGTAGGCATGCTACTTTCGGAAATGCCTTGGAAATCACTCTTTCTGTTGAACTCTGTTTTCTCCTTGCCTTTTTTTTTTTGTTTGTTTGACTAGAATTAATTAGAGTTCTAATTGTAATAAATTTCAAGAATAACATACCTTCCCAATGCATAATTTCTTTGAATGCTCAAGTTCAGAATGGATTGTGGTTCTGTAAGTCATTTTATACTAATTATAATTATATATAACTTAATTATAATTCCTGAATACCTTTAAAATGAGCTAGGTATTGTCTGAAATCATGGATAGGGTTCAAGAGTCCCAAATTAGTACCCCTGACACATCTGATATGTCTTGTTTAAGCCCTGTAATGCAAGCATCTACATATAAATCGTCCACATTCTCATTTCTGTTAATGAAGATCTAGTAAATGCAATCAATGAACGATTCAGCTGACCAATTACTAGGTACTTGCTTTACGTTGAGCTGAATTGCTCTTCAGGCTCCAGTGACTGTAATGGGAGTTTAGAAACCTAGCACACCTGAAAGCATCTAAATTTAGGTATCTTAATCTCAGTCTGATCCTGTACCCAATGTTCCCCAGTCAATGAAGAGCGATAGGTAATTTTAAAGAGTGCTTCATTTGACCCATTTTTAAAGACTGCCTTGGGGAATGCATTAATTTCTTCCTATTTAATAGGAAACTAGTGCTATACATTTGAGTTAGCTGTAAAGTTAAGCAATCCCCAAACTCTGTCTGATTCATTCCCCATATCATTGTGACCAGAGCCTAAACTGAACTATAGCTCTTCATGTATCTGTAAATGTATTTCCAAAGAATACATAGAGAAGCACACTCATAAACATACACACACACACATAGAGCTTGAGGCTCATCCAAGGGCAGAAAACCTTCTGATCGTTTTTCCACATCCATACTGACAACAGATTTTTTTTTTCTTAATATGAAACACATAATCAATGTGTTCATTGCCTTAAGACATTGTTGAGCTAAAAATGTAGTAAAACTCAAATGACTGGGTTTCTACATATCATATATTCACAGGGTTAAGCGTTAAATTCTTAATTCCATATTATGCAGCAGATCTGCCATACTTAATTGTAACCTCTCGTTAATTCCCAGTAGGAAGGCAAATCACTACATAAATTACAGGTATGAGGTTTCTTCCATGGTGCTCTGAATGGCAGCTGTTGGAAGATACTGAGATCCCTGTGTCTGGCCCACTGAGGAAATTCACCTTTAATTAAGAAATCTCATTCTTTATATTCAGCTAAGGAATATTTTGACTTCTCCATTTTAGTGTTCAAAAACTTCACATTCTTTTTAGCATTCCTTTTGATATAAGTGGTCTTTGAGATACCATAAAAGGATAGAATATTTTTGTCTCTTGAAAGTAAAATAAAAGGTGGGACTTTCATAATATAGTCCCTATGCAAGAAACTTGTACATTCAATGTAAAGGCTGTATCTATGTCAAATGGTGCAAGGGAATTTGAACATCCTGGAGAACTAAAAACTCCTCACGAATTTTTGCCTCTAATGTTTATTCACAGAACTTCAGTCATTAATGAAATGAAGCTAAAGAATCCTTTTAAGCTCTAATTACTATACGTTCACTTAACACAAATTTCTCTGTTATTCAGAAGAAGCACCATTAATTTTACTGCTAGGCATTTATAATTTAACTGTTTCTTCAGGAATGCACATCAGAAAGAATCAACCACCTCTGAAAAATAAATTAATGAACATTATGTGAGCCTAGAGGAGACTAATACTTCTGAGGAGCTAAAGGCCATTCCTATGGGATTTCTTTCCTGATGAGGGTGCAAGAGCTTGCCTGTGGTCAGTAAAATGGGAAACTGAGCTAGAGATGCTCAAATATTTCTTTAGAGAAATTTCCCTGGTATGACTTACCTTTTAAAACTGATCAGCTGCAGAAACAATGTTTTATATCTATGCTGAAGAATGCCTAAAGAAACAGTCAAGCTCTGTTCAAAAGGAAGATAAATATTGCCCACCTTCGAAATACACTGTGCTTTCCATTTTTCCCCCATAGATCATCTTCCTGGTGACCTTGTGACTAGGCATATTAAAATTAATATTAAGGGTGCAATTTAAGGGTGCACAAGAAGAAATAGCCAAAAATTGAAGCACCAAAAGTGCCACAGGAGCTAAAGGAAAAATTTCTTGACTGATGCTGACAGAGCCTGCTGGAGCAGGGGGGTTGGACTGGATGATCTCTAAAGGTCCCTTCCAACCTCAACCCTTCTGTGATTCTGTGAATCTATGAACATAATGTGGAACATCTGAATCCTGCAGCCTCCAGGCACCTCACTAAGAGTTTCATGAAGTAGCATGTGTTCCTTCTCCACCTTCCACAACACCTCCCAACAGTAAACTCTGATATTTAGAAATGATATATTATCTTACGCCTGACTTCCCACCTTACTTAGGAAATACCTAAACATTTCCTTGCACCTTTTTTTTTTTCCCCGATAATACTTTTTTGAAAAGACAGCAGTCTTTCCTTTATGGATTCAGTTTGTCAAGACTTGCATCTGTGTATGTTATGCATGCACAACACGTATGTTAGTATGAAAGCATGTTTCCAATAAAACATTTTAAACTGTCCACTTTTTTATCTCAGATTCTCTTTGTATAGCAATGATAGTGTTAAGATACGTCTCAAAGGCAAAACATGACTTCCAGCAGAAAATTAGTTTTCCTGAAACAGAAGGCAAACCACTCAGTAAGGGGGCTATAAAGCCCTCAGTTAAGCGGTTATAAACAAACTGCAGGTTGTCAAACAAATCGGAACAAAACAAACCCCACCAAACCTGGTGAAGCAGTATACACCAATTCAGCTCATAATTTGGATGACTCTTCATATTCGTCTACATATTTGTCTACTCTTTGCAGGTCTTCAACTTTGCAGAACATCTTGGATTCCAAAAGCTGCATTTAGACCAGATGCCCCTGAAGGATCGTCCTAAAAGAATTGGATTTGCAATAATCAGTTTATCAAATGGAAACCTTCACTGTGCTTAAGCTTCTCCTGTGGGCTTCTCTAGCAATAAGCTGCACTGCAGCAATTTTCCTTTGAAAATGGAGAGTCCTACTGAGAAAAGGTTAATAAATGCGTGGAGTTGGCAGGGTACCAGGTACCATGTGCCAGTGTGCTGTGTGTGCAAGTGCATCTTAGATCCGTATGTCTGTTCCTGAGGATGTGTGGGATAGGCAGTGGGAGCAATGTTTAAAAAGCAGAACCCTTCCCGAGGACTGACTCTCTTTCCAGGAGCTGTCTGACACTACGCAGGTCTTCTCTCTTGAGAAAACTGAATGCTTAAAGGTGATGGATCAAATTCAGAGCTGGTAAATATGTAAAGAGTAAGCCCCTGCTTAAGCTTGAATGTCATAATGTTGCATTATACTGTTGTAAACGCAGGTTTGCTCCACTGACCCTTACTGGAGGGGAGTTTTAATTTGGGAGTAGGACTGCAAAACAGAAATAAAGAACCCTGCTCTGTGCTTTGGCAGCATTAGATATACACTTCTGTCAGTGATTACCCAGGTAATTGTTGAAGTTTGGCAAAATATTTTAGAATAATTCTGCTTTAATTGTTAGTAATGGTATTTTGTCTCAGTAAATGCTCAGAGGATTCATGCCAAGATTTTAGACAACAGCTTAAAGCAAGAAAAGAAGCAATAATTAAAGAAATTCTTTCATTCACTTCCTAAAAAGACTGCATGGATTTTTACAGTGTGGAAAGACTAATTTTTTTTTTCCTTGATTATAATTTTATACTTACTCTGTCCTCCAGTTTTATAGGCTGGATTTAGCAGGTCAGTTTTTGCTCATGGATAAAATGAACTTCTCACAAAAAGGCTAACCTGTTACCTGATCCAAGGTCCAGCTCCCTCAGAATGTCTTGTGCTCTCTGGTCTGCTGCATGTGCCCTCTTCACATTCACACACAAAGAAGGGCAGGTCAATGGCTGTATTTCTTTATACCTGCTAAGAGATGCAAGTCAGCCTGGAATCGCAGTGCTTGAGCTGTAGAATGGCTGCAGATAAGTATATGAAACTGCCTAGAGCTCTGCAGCTAAGCCTCGCAGAGAGGATTACTGTAGCAGCTTAATTTCAGGAGTACATGGCCAGTTCCTCTGCGGAATGACCTTTTTCTTGTGCTGCAAGGAGCGCTGTTTCCAGTGATTATTCAGTCTTTTCAATTCCGAGATGTTAGTGTGTGCACGCAAGTCTCTGTGCATTGAAGTCTGAACTCAAGTTCATTTTGTGTACAGATATCTTGGTGTTGTCCAGCGTGGACAAAATGTCCCACACCCCATATTCACAGATAATGGGAAGCTCAGGGAGAACAGGAACCCTGCACCAGCCAGCTGTAACAGTGCTCACCTGCATCTCTCTTCACGCATGCTGCCTCTGTACGAAGCAGGGCTGTGTCTAGGAGGTGGCCTCTGTCTTCAGGGGCATTTTTCTTTCCCTCTCAGACTGTGGTCACAGACACTGGGCTGCACTGGGCCGTCACTGCCGGTGCTGCCTTTAGCCCAGCGTGAATCTGCTGCAGGTAGCACAGGTGCTGTAAATGTGCCATGACGCATGGGAGAGCCTGCACATTATAGCGAGCAACACATCACTGAAGCTCGTCCAAAGCCCATTAAAGGCAATGGAAAGGACCTTTCTTTTTTTTTTTTTTTCATTGTGTTTTTGAAACCATCATGCTTTATTTCTATCAGTAATCTTACTTCATGGTTGTCGACAGATGGCTACAGTGTCACAAATCTCTCAGAAGAAGCAGTAAACACTTAATATATGGGACCGAACAGTTCACATTCAAGTGTCTCATCTGGACAAAGCACATGATCTGAAAAGGCTATTTCTGGACAAAATCTTCTGCAGGCTACTGCTCTGTGTTTTAGTCACTAGTTTACAGTCTTTCCTTCTGAAGTAAAAATCTCAGACCTTACTGACACAATGAAAAATGTCTGTTAGTGTTGTATACGTCTTCTGACAAAGTAATCCTGGTGTGCTGGAAAATAACTTTCATTTGCAGATATTTCAAATAGGTCACAATCCCACAAGAAGTTGTGACTCTCAGGCACTGGAGTTATTGCTCTTGGTTACCTCTCAACTAACAGACAGCATAGCTGAGGGGTTATTTTAGTTGACTAAAGCTGCCTATTGTCAGGTGTCCAGTCTCTGAAGAGGGGGATGTGCCCAGCCCCATGCATACCAGCAAAGGTCTCTTTGGGCCCTCTGCCATGGCTTATTGGCTTGTTCTGCTCCTTCAGTACCTCTGTTCTGAAAACGATGAAGAGAGATAATGAAAATACCACATGAGGCTCCGTTCTGTGTGGGCCTTGGTGTCTCCCTCCCTTGGAATGCCTTCGTGACCAGTGCGTCTCACACCCTGGTGAAGAAGGTTACACCAAGTAGCTCTGTGGGTTTTTATGGCACTGTGTTCTTTGAGGCACGTGCTTTTCAGGCCTGCTTGCCAGGCGAGCTGATGCAAAGTCCTTCTGTCCTGCTGGTGTAAATGCCCAAACTTTGGGGAGCTGTTTGTCCTCAGTGTGGGTGATAACACTCCTCCCTGGTGTTGCTCATGTGGATGTCAACAGAAGACCCCCTGTTCTTCCAGCAAACAGTCCTGGAGCTCAGGACTATATTTCCTTCACAAATATTATTATATTTCAACTCAATTATCCCTCAGTTTAAATTATATTCCCCGTCCCGATTTTTCTAGAAGTACCCCCCCCAAAAAAGCTCTCTCCTCTGCCCTCACAGGCAGTCATTTTGCTCACATTCAGGATGAAAGTTAAGCCGGGTGACAGCTGAAGACAGACTGCTATTAGTAGAGGAAAAAAATATACCTGCCACTTACCTAGGTGAGACTCTAACTGCATACCGAGATCCTATTAAATCCAAACTCAATTTGCTTTTTGAGATCCAGGCTCCCAACATTTGCTGTATAGAACCCACACCTGCTTTCTGAGCCACAGATTTTTTTGGCTTCTTAAGAATGTCAAAACTTAAAGTTATATTAAAAAAAAAAGGCAAAATAAGAAAAAAAGAAAAGTTGAGAAAAGTTGTGGGAGGAGGAAGGTTCATTAAATACTGCTAAAGCCTTGCAAGGACAGCGTCCCTCCTCCTGCTCTACTGCACAGAACAACCAAGCTCTCTCCTCATCACTGTGCTCTTTGTTTGTTGGGGTGGTCAGTAGTTATATCTCCCTCGGAGAGGGATCATTGGGGACGAGGACAGGGTCAGGAGAAACATGACCTACAATCTACTTCTATGACTGAAATTAATTTTAAAGAAATAAAAACTGAAGCTGAACTTCTTCAGGAGGGGAATAGAAACTTGTAGCTGAAAAATACCCTTGTGGTCCAGAGTTTGATGGAAAGCAAGAGAGATCAGGTTACTGCTGAAGTAAAACCTGTGTCAGACTGCAGGATCAGGCCTAGCACACTGGAAAATGGTAGCTGTCTGTTCAAGATACATTCATGGTACAGAATAAAGGATTTTGAGAATCTCTCCCTAAGTTTATAATACATGCAATGTGTTTCTGCTTTCTGATGGTGGAAGAGACACCATAAAAAACAGAAGGAAAGTTTTATATCATTTAGTTTTATGTCTTCATCTCATAATTTCAACTTTGAGGTCACATAATACCAACACAAAAAATGCAGATCCTTGTAATAATAATGGATATAATAAATATGAGTTACATTTTTTCTTACAAAATAGAGTATTTTGAGCTTCATTATTCTTCATAGTCCCTCTGGCTTTCTTGCACAGAGTAAGAACCGTTCTTCTCTCCAGCTCTACCCTCCCGTCTCCATTCAAACATGAAACCAGAAGGTCTGTGTGAGGTCAAGTTGATTAGCTGAATAAATCAAGTTAAGAAATGAAGAATCATCACTCTTCAAAGCAGGCTTTTGACAGAAGAAAAGCATCTCTCTTCATTATTTGATTTTTGTAATCAAATACGCTCAAAACACTAGGTTTAAAAAAACAACCAATCAACTAAAAGTCAAGCTAAGTTTCTGCTGCAGTTTTGTTAGATGCATTTGCATGGGCAGGATACACGTGGCCTTGAACCTTTCCTTAGCTTTGTGAGGCACAGCTGTGGTTAGAGGTTGCGGAGACCGGCAGCGAGGACAGGCAGGTCTCCAGGGGATGGAGAGGTGACACTGGCGCTCATGATACCATGTGAAGGAGATGCACTGGTGCAGAGCTCTGCACTTGAGCCCAGGGCTGCTCCCACATGGCTCCGTCCCTCTGCGGGACGAAGCTCATGCCCATTGCAGCCCCTGCGTGGGGAGCACAAATTTAAGGATGCTTCCAGAGCTCCCTGCTCTGCCCGTGCAGCTACCACCACCATTGACCTTCGGGAACGTGTTTGACCTTGCTGCCTTAGAGGATGGCTAGAAATTAATGTGTGCTTCTGCCCTTGCTTCACATCCACCTCAGCTATTTGCTGTGCAAACACTCTGCTTGCATCCATGCAGCAAAAGAAATATCCCAGCCCAAACAATTAGCTTTAAGCTAGCAAGGCAAGGCTGTCAGAAAACCAAATAAAAATACTAGAAGATTCATTTCTATTCATTGCAAGGACAATGATTTATTTTCACCTTTCTTGGACATGGGACTCATTATTCAACCTCCATTATTTATTGAGTCTAAGATACTTCTTGTACCCGAAACTTACAATTTAAATTTACAAAACATAATATAATTAGCAAATAAGGCCCAGAGAGAGTCACTGACTCTCCTTGGTCTTTAGTTTTCTGAAATAAGATATCAGGAGTCTCTATCCACTGCCTTAAACTCCGTCCCTGTACACAGAATGGAACTTGATGATGCTAGTAGAAGGAGAACTGAACTTTTGCTTGCACAGGTAGTTTATGTATAGATGTTTTGAAGGTGTGGATAAAACATCCCTACTACTTAATTTCAATATAAATATGTATCACTTTATTATCTGCCAAAACCCATGGGACTGGAAACTAATGTCTTCCTTGTTTGGAAATAGCTATTCAGGGGGGTTTGTGAGCTTAAATAGATTTTTTTTTGTGGTATCATCATACCACAAGAAAATAAGCCTGTTTTTGTGATGAGAAATGTAGAACATATGCAGAACAACCTATTTGGAACACTTTTGTGCTTCATAACATAATTCCCAAAATACTTATTCTTTAGCATTGCATAAAATATGTTCAATTTAACAAATGTCAAACTGGACATTTGTTAGTAACCCTGCTTTGGAAAGATACAATAATTTGTCCTTTTGCCCACAAAGAAATCTGCATAGGTAAGGTAAAAAGCAGTGGAAACAGGCTGAATGCAGAAAGCCAAACAGAAAAGACAATATCAAGTTAAATATGCAAAACTTGGACAGGAAAGATAGGAAATTTGCAGTCTCAAGAAGATGTGAGTTACTTTTGCAACCCTCATCCTTGACATGCAAACTTTTAGCGCAGAGAGAGCCTGCATTGCAAGTGCTGTTAGCCCAGGTGTCATCTCTGCAGCTATTCTGTATGCAAATCAAAATTGTTCTTGATATTCACATCCCAGTGCTGAGGCTGGTTAATGAGGAAACCCATTGATCTGTAGCCTTTTTTTTTTTTTTTTTAACAGAGCTCAGCGAATAAAGTGATATCTCTCCTACGCTTCAACATGACAGATTTCTCATTTCAGCTCTCCTGCTTCCCTGTTATTTTTTATGCTTCTCCCGGTTCTGTTCACACTGGGGATTGCAAACATAAAGTACGAGAAGCTTCATTTTCATTTGCCCTAGTTGGAAAGATCTGCTTTCACCTATCTGTGTATGTGGCTAGTTATGCAAAATTAATTTTCTGATGTCTGAAATTTCTTATTATCTCCAAAAGCAAAATTTGATTTTTGTTTTTCAGTACAAAGTTGAAAGTCTTGCCTGAGGGTTTCTGGAAAGCTGCAAGAAACTTACAGAAGAATCTTTCTGTAACCATCAGTGATTCTCACTGCATTTGAATATTATTCATTTTGTTATATCAGTTGCTAATCTTGGTAAGACTTAACAGAAGAATCTCCATTCGTCTTTGCGTCAGCCTGAGAAGGGTGCAGGCCTCATTGATGCTGCTGCTGCTGTTATGCTGCTCAGGAACTCTCCTTCTGAAGCAGTGAGCTATATCAAAGAAAGGTATAGCTGAAGTTGTTTTCTTTAAGCTGTAATATTAAACTGATCACACTGCCATTCAGAGGAACCTCGAGAAACTGGAGAAATGGCCAGAGAGGAACTTCCTAAGGTTCAGCAAATGTAAGTCCTATACCTGGGGAGTGATAACTTCATGTACCAATACAGGCTGGGGCTGGCACCCTGGGAAGCGTCTCTACAAAGACAAGGGAGTCCTGGATGACACCAAGTCAAGCATGAGCCAGCAATGTGTCCTCATCGCAGAGAAGGCCAACAGCCTCCAGGGCTGCCTTAGACAAACTGTCACCAGCAGTTCAGGGAGGCTCCTGAGGGGAGCGGAGTTCCTTCCCCTCCACTCAGCAGCATGAGGACCATCCGGAGTATTGGGCTCCCAGTATGAGCAAGATATGGCCATACTTGGGTGAATCCAACAAAGGGCCACAAAGGTGAGGAAGGGACCGGAGTATCTCCTGTAGGGGCAAAGGCTGAGAGAGATGAAAATGTTCCGTCTGGAGTAAACAAGGCTCATGGGGATCTTATCAATGTGTATAAATAACTGATCAGGAGGCATAAAGAAGACAGAGCCAGACTCTCCTTGGTGATGCCCAGTGAAAGGACAAGAGGCAGTGAGCACACATTAAAATACAGGACATTCTGCTTAAGCATAACAAAGTCATCTATCTATCTATCTATCTATCTATCTATCTATCTATCTATCTATCTATCTATCTATCCATCTATCTATCTATTTAGTGGTGGGGTGACTGAGCATTAGCACAGGTTGTCCAGAAGAGTTATGGAGTCTCCACCCTCCGAGATACCAAAATATGACAGGACAACCTGTTCCAGGTGTCCCTACTTGAGCAGGAAGATTGGAATAGACAAATCTCCAGTGGCCTCTGCCAACCTCCATAATTCTATTATTTCATCTGCAAAATTGTTTATATGAAAAATGAAGGGTGAGAAATATTCTTTTCATTACATTTGGATGAATAATGGTGGTTTCTTTTCATTAGAGTTACAGAAAATGTGTAGAGATATAAAACTCATCACTTCTGCTTGACAATGTGTTTCATTTTTTACATTTGCAAAATATAGAGGGCTAAGTTCTCTGCTGTAAGGCCATTGCAACATGAGTATTATGCTAGTTTAAGGCCAGGTTTGATTGATGTTTTTCATGCATGGCATTAATATGAAGTTGTATTGTTCTGCATAGTAAAAGAAGAATTTAATAAGAATTTAATGCTAAATCTATAAAAGCAGACTTGCTGAAGTAGTAAGTGTTGGTCTAGTTCTGCTCTTTCATGGGGAAAATTTTTCCCAGAGGTATTGGAAATCATACTGAACTTGCTAAAAAAAAATGTGGAAGCCAGCGGACACAGAGAAGCCCTAGTGGGACATTAAACACCAAAAATAGAAACAAACTTGGAACTCACGCACATTCTTACTCCATGTAGATCTTCGGATGCTTCCAAAATTATGCACAGTACAATGCCCCACTGCCATTATGACAAGCTTTGTTTTTTGAAGTTAACTTTGTGAAAGATTTGTTGGCAGCTACTTCCACTCCATATTGTTGACATTTTTAAATAGAGAAATGTATTATTAATTTTGGTCATTTTTATTAGTTCAGTGGTTTGTTTACGAAAGACTGTACTGAGATTATAAAACTGAGCTGCACAAAAGCCTTTCGGGACTTGCACTAGTAAACTGAAAATAGATCCCAGCAAAACAAATTGAATAATACAGAAATATTTGTCAAGGCCAAAAGTCAGGACATGGTATTTCTTGCTGACAAAGATACTGCACACATTTATGCAGCTGATTCATTGAGAAATTCTGGAGATGAGAAAAAGCCTATTGAAAATAACATATTTTGAAGTTGTTTTCCTTCAGACATACAAAGAGATAAAAATGTGTAGGATTTAAGTCAGTAAGAAGAGAATTTAATTACAATTTTCAATTAAAATGTGGAATTGTGATGAACAAGCAGTGACTTGATTAGCAGATGAAAATCTTTAGATCACAATCTCTAGTGAAATAGAATATTACTTTTTTTTTCCTTGTGTACCTCCTGTTCCACCAGCAAAATGTCCAGTTCTTCCCTGCAGAATTAAGGGTATACAACTACACCTACCATGCCCAGCAAGGGAAACCCAGGGCACTGTGTTAGGAATCATAAGCGTGATAGCATCAAGGCCACTGTAGGCAAGGGCAGTGGTAAGAAATACACTGCATGGCTGATGCTATTAACTGAATGCAAATGACTGTCATCTCAAACATTTGGTATATTAAATATACGTATTTTCTAACAATTATTTTTTCTTTAGTTTTACAACAGAAGGTATCTGACCTCATATTTGTATCCTTCCAGTCGAGAGGATGCTGCAAAGCTAGCAAGGGCAGAGAGGGAGGTCTGGAAGAACGAGAAAGGCACTGAAAATCAGCCATGGGAGCCAAGAGGAATTTGGGAACATGGTCTGAGGTTTATAGCTGAGAGAAACAAATTGTCTCTTGTGCCTACAAAGTCATTTAATGAAAGAATGTGCCAGGTTCCTTCGATGTAATTTCTTATTTTTGTATGAAGAGGAAGAGTACAGACCTTCAACCCGTCTCCCTGGATTAATCCCCCACAAGAATCAGTACAAATCTAGCTAGTGAGCAAAGGGGTTTACATGGCACTTCCTTTGCCATCCCCTCCAGTTCTGAGCATCTTCAAGGATGGGGAAAAGTGCAGATAAAAATTGGGATAAGTTCTCAATTCTGTCTGGGCTGCCTTTCCAAGCTCAGATATGTGTCATGAAGAGATGAGAAAGCTTCAGTGGAAGGTGCTATATACTTTCCATTAAGGAAGAAATGTCTTTAAAAACATGGGTCAAGAGAACATAAAAACAAGACATTATTTAATTAAGAATGCAGCCAAAAATGCACAGAGAATCCTATAAATCCCAAGAAATTGAACTGTGATTTTAGAATCTGGGAGAAAAAAAGCTATATATAATGAAAGGTAAATGGAAATGTGAGACTTGGATATATGCAGAATGAGCCTTCATTTCAGCAGAAATTTTCACAGCTGCTTAGGGAGATAAGAGATGCACATAGCAAAGTGTGGATACCTAACTCTTGCAGAATTCTAAAGCATTTTTTTTCTATATATTATTGCTCTATACATTTTGGATAACAATCAAAAGCTTTTTCCTTTCAGTGTAAAGATGTGTATTACAACTGGAGTAAAATATTGTCTCGTTCAGCCTTATTATTAATCTTGCTGTTGTCAGTTCTTTTGAGAGGGAAAAAAATCCTAAATAAAAGTTTGAAGCAAGATTCTTCTCTGAAGCTTTTCTTTGAATAAAACATAGCCTGCTGTCCTACAAAATTTGAAAAGTAGAGGAAAAAATTAAGGGACCTTCTATTTTTTTAGTTTTAATTTTTGATCCTCTATATTGACCATGGAGATATAGAAATCATTAGAGGTATCACCTAGCTGTCTGAGTAGACAGTAAAGGTTTATTAAACATGTGCAACTTGTTTTGATTTCCCTTGGTAAATGGCATTTGCCTGGTTTTTAGTGAGCTGATGCTTGAGAAAAAAATAGCTTCATGCTTGCCCTCTGGAGTCTGCAAAAGTAAACAACTCAGATGTTAAGTGTTTTCCTTTTAATAGCTTTGACATTGTGAAGGTGGTTCCCTAAGAGAGTTGTAGGTGAGCAGGTTGTCTTTTATCCCTTTGGTAGTTAATGAGATTTTTCCTCTATTAACAAGGTCATTCTTTGCTATGACTGTGTAATGTTAAATTTAGTTATAAATATAGCTTTTATGGGACCAGGACCATTCCTTTCATAAGGGAACATAGAGATTTCCACTGAGTCCAGCAGGTATTAGTCTGGTCTCCCTATGGATCATAATATGGACAAGGTGCTTCAGCCAGTATGGGCTGGTATAAGCCTAAACTTGTACATGGTACCTTCTGGTACCAAACAATATCTACTGCAGTTATAACTACAGGCAAAGCCCACAGGATATCAACAAGGACATTTTCATTAGTTCAAAGAGTAGACTGTTGCTGCAGGTCACTTGCAAAGATAATTACAAAATTACAGTGTAAACAGAAAAATAATTTCAACTAATTGAATTCTAAAATTGTTAATGGATCAACTAAAAGACAAGAAGAAATAGATCACAGCCATACGGGAAAAGGAGGGAAGTATTTGTAGTTCTTATTCTAAGAAGTGCTTGTAGAGGCAACCTGATGGAATATTCTCTGTTTTCCTCTCGGGATACATTAAAGTGTTACAATCTACAGAAGCTCAAGCTCAAAGTGTCTGTCTGTGTCTATGTGGTGCTGGGATGTGAAAAAGAATGAAAGACATAGAAGAGTAGCAAAAAGAAAACAAAATAATAATTGACTGAGAACGGAGCTGTGTCTGTGTGGAGTGATGATTAAGAGCAAAGGAGACAATAATTACCTGAGAGGTAAGCACCTCAAGTAAGCACCTAAGGTAAGCACCTAGGAAATTACAGTAGAAGGTCAAGTCCAGCATGAGTTGAAATAAAGATGGAGACATTTTCAAGTATTTTTCTAGTAGGGGTGGTGAGAACCTCATTACTTGAGACCGAAACTGAAGTAGAGAAAATGCTTCAAAATATTCCAGAAGGATAAATGTTATCTAGCAGGAAAAATGCACCTGTAGACATAATGATTTTCTTTGATTTCTGAATGTGGTAGCTATAAACTGTGGAGCTGCAGAGAAAAATATAGCAATATCAGACTTTTTTTCTTCCCCTTTTTTTTTCCCTTTAATGAAGTGACACAGGCTATAATCAAAGAATTTTAGGGTACTTCTGGCAATGATGTGCTTAGGGCTTGATTAAAGACTGATGGGAGCCTGCATTCCCACCCTCAAGGGGCAAAGTTTAGTCACATGTTCTTCAATTCACATTAGATCATTTATTGCAAATCTCCTGGCTGCAGATGTGATTGAGACTGGCACCCTATAAAGCATTCTTTCAGACTGCTAGGAAGCAACTGATTTCAGATGAATTGAAATAAAACTTTAAATAGACTTTGGAAGATATTGTCTGAGAAATACACATCAAAGTAATTTGTTGAGTTATACGAAAAGAGAAGTGTTACACTCCATTTGGACTGTATCTTTCCCAAGTCTGAATTCATTTACAGTTACAGACAGCCATAGAGAACTAGGGTTAGTAGTAAAATATGTTGGACATATTAAGAAAAGATAAATTTCAAAGATCCATGAGAAAAAGGGAAGAGGAAGTAGCCTGGAAAGTTGTGTATGCGGAGTCAGAACAGCCATGCCTGAGTTTTCAATGGGGTGTAGCTAACTTTGTCCACTCGCTGGATAGGGCCGTGGCTGGGATTTGGACTCCTATCATTAGTTCTGAGTTCTGCAGATAATTTTCTGTGAATCTTTTCTACACATTAAGAGACTTATTTAACACCTTGGTACCATGGTTTCCACTTGCACCCTGGGTATTATAGTACATGCCGGGCAGGCTCATGTGAAGACTAACTTGGAACTTATGTGTCTATGTAGCGTCTGCAAGCACATGTGGAACGTCACCACAAAGGAGGTGCCTAGAGCCATCTGGGGTGCTCTAGAGTGTCGTAAACATCCAAATTGTCATTATGGATCTGCACAAAATGTGAGAGGTTCATGGCCCCTTCAGCTGGAAGCCTGATGGTTGTCCTAGGGCTCCTGAAGTGGCTCTTGATGCTTATGTTTAAGGACTTGAATCACAGTCTATGTCTCTATTGATTATAATGCAAATTTGGAAGCATACACAGACACTTACATGCTGACCTCTTAAATGTCATAAGCTTGAACCATATCCTCTTCACACACCTTTGCAAAAGAGAAGAATACTCAACCTTTCACACTCTCATTTTACATGAACCGTCCCAACCATCCTGCCTCTCCTGTGCCCCTCACTGTGGTGCTGAACTTCCCCCTTCTTTGATTCTCCATTACTTTGGGGGGGCTGTCTGGAGCACAAAGTGGATTCTGTTAGAAATATTAAGCAACCTTTGACAGGGGATCACCTTCAGTATAAACTGGTGAGAGAGGGAAAAAGTACATAGGAAGGCAGCATTTAAAATGTTGAGGTTTGAGCTGGTTCCAGGCCTGGATAAAAGTTCGGACTGAGTCATAGTTTGGCCAGGCTGATTTATCCAGAGCTTGTTACTTGCCCTGGCGAGGCTGATATCCCTGTTAACAGCATATACCTTAAATTTAATTCAACTTTATGGTTAACTAGAAGTATGATAAGTGATATTTATTTAAGATAGCCAAACAGCAGGAAGAGATGAGTACAAAGGCCAATTTATTTCTTATCCATCATACTACATGTAGAATTCTAAATGGCAAAAATTAATGGTAATTCTGAAGTATTTCTGCTGACAAGAGAGATGAAAGGTCAATTCATCTAAAGAAGTATTCAAGACAGATGAGAAAATATACCAGGGCCAAGTCTCAGGAGACATCTAATTACTCCTGGAATTAAAAATGTGTCTTGTAGTCTGCCTGGCAAATGACTGAGGTGGTTGCAGTATGAGGAGGTCTCCCAAAGAGTGCTTTCTTAGTTATACTGAATGAACATTTTAAAATCGTCAGCCTGCTAACATATCTGATGGATAATTAGAAAGCTCATTTGATTCTCCACGATAAACATACACAGACAGTTAATATCTTATTCCTGAAGATTCTCATATCCAATGTCTTGTCCCACTCTCTTCTCTTGTTTAGCTTAGAGATGTCCTCAAAAGAGTACAGAGACAGACTTTACATTAAAAAGACAGGCTGTTTAGTATTTACTGCAATCATTCATTGTTAACTGGAAATAGGATGGTGGAAGCACTATACAACAGGAAATACTTTGTGTGGGGTGAAGTCACAACATAAAATTAACTAGGGTAAATACTTTGTTTCCTTGGTTCCTTATCCTCTTGTATTCATAAGGAACTTGAGAAAGGATGAAATAGGTAATGTGAAATAAAAAATCCCTACCCTATCATACATTAGAAATAGTATGAGCGGTAATAAAATTCAGTATACTATAGAAGCCATGTTATAACGATATAAAATCAGCTTATAGGTGATTTTAGTCATTTTTTTTTCATACATTCAGCTTTTTCACATTTCATTTAGGAAAAATATTTTAAGAAACTGTACCTCCTGTGTTTTTGCATATTCATGTGCAAAATATTCTGGAGAAAAGAATAGTCAATGTTATGTTAGGTAAGAATAAAAGCTGACAGAAGACAGGTCTTTGGAGCATGCTCCAAATGCTGCAAAAATCTGAGATGCTCTTGCAGTGTTTGTCTTTATGCTTCTCAAGTGTCTGTGATTACAGTGTGGTCCAAGTGCAGTACGGAACTAGTGTTGACTTTGTGTTTTATTTTTCTTCTCTTGTTCAACATTAAAGCCTTCATCATGCTGCATAGTCGCCTGTTCATTCTAAATTCCACAGACAGCTTAGATTATTGTTGGATCTCTTATGGATTCAGAAGAAGCAGTTAAAAACAGACAGACCAGCCTTCCTAGGATAGAGGTTATCATTTTGGTCAGTTGTCAGGTGATTAATTTCCAATCCAGTTTAGTGCAACAGTAATTAAAAAGTCTTCTTGAGCTCAAACCTTGCTCACTTTATACTGAAGGGTATTAGAGAGCACTCAGAGTTATAATTTGTCAACATATAATTGCACATTAAAATTTACTAGGCATGAATAAGACTTCTGCTTTCCTGCTAATGTATTGCTTTGCCTGAAGAAAAGTAGGTGTTTTGTAAAATCTATTGCGGTGGATTACCAGAGAACCTGGAAGATATGTTAATTTCTAGCTTAAAATGACCCAGTTCAAGGTCCCACTTATTACCTGATTGTGATAGGAAATGCTATTTGTTGCAGGGAAAGCAGCTCAGGTGGTGGGCAAAGTCAAGACAACTGTTTAATTCCCTTGAACCCTTGATACTAGCTTTGTTGTTTCAAAGAACAGCTTATTATAATTTTGTTTGTTTATTTGCTTGTCTAACCTGAGTTTCTTAATAAATCAAGTATCCTGCTAATGAGCAGGTAACTACCCAAGTCTCTTGGAGTGCAGAAATAAATGGGTTAATTCATACAGACATGTGTCCCTAGAACAAAAGTACAAGAGAAATGGTGTATTCACAGTAACACTGTTGTCCCAGGCTGCTTGCCAAAACCAGAGGCAAACAGGCCTGCTAAGAAAAGCATCTTCCTTCAAGCTGGGAGTTTGTATTATTTGCAATAGGACAACGAAGTGCAGAATGTCTCTACAGCTTTTGAGAGTGACATTTTCCAGAAAGTGGTGGTCAATATAGTGTTTCCCAGTTCATGCTTGTGTAAAGAAGTAGCGAGGCTTAAGGGAGGGTCCTGCCTACTTAAACTGTACTGATTTCCTCAGAGCTTGAGATATTTCTATAGAATATTTAAGGAAAAATGAGAAAATGTACCAAAAACTTGTAAGACAGCGGTAATTTTGCTTTCTGGTTCTCTTGGTTAGAATAAGAGAAATCTACGGGAAATGAATAAAATTCTATCTAATGATGTATAACTTCTCCAGCGTCAAAGCTCTATTGTGCGAAGGGCTAATTAACTCTCCCATTTAAGCCACCTTGCACAGGAGAGCTTTTTGAGTTGTGCAATGTCTGGCTTATTGTTAGAGGTGACTCCTGAAGATAATGAGAGTGCCAAATCTGTGGAAGCCCCATTCACCTTGTTAAACTTAGGAGAACTTGATCAAAGACAGCAATAGATCACTAGCTCTTTCCACCCGGGAGCAAGGAAGAGGAAATGAAAACTGGGACAGAAAGAAGCGGCCCTTGGTGCAATGAAAACTTTCAGTGCACCATTAAGCAGCATGCAGAACAAGAGTTGAATGTTTGGAAGAGGTGAATTAAAATTTTCCATCATTGCCTGTGTTAGCAAGGAAAACCTGCCTTATTTTATGCTACACAGAGCAGCGCCCCTATAGACTCATATGTGCAAAATACACATATGTATATGTAGAGACTCATACATATATGTATAGACTCAAATGTGCAAAAAACCTTTCCCTGAAAGCTGCCCGCTCCCCCCGGACTTCCTGAGTGACCCGGCCCCCAGGCTGGACGTGCCACCATCTCCAGGGCAGCCCTGCTCCCTGTGCCCGGCTCCCTATGGCCCTGCCAGGCTTGTTCCCAAACGGGACTCCCTGCACCCCATTGGCCAGGGCACCGCCCCAGCCAGTGAGGCACAGAGGCAATAGTGACGTCACAAGCACACGCAGCAGCTCTGCACTGACACTGACCAATGAGGCACGAAGATAGTAGTGACGTCACAGGCACAGCCGGCAGATACTGGCTCCTCCTTGATATGATGCATATGAAGAGATCACAAACTGCTGCTTGACACAGTGTGTTGAGTGAGCGCTTAGTCCTCATGCGTGTGACATGAGAGATTGCTTCTTGATGGCACTTCTTCCCCTTGGGAAAGGGGCTGGGAAGAGCCGCACAACCCCCTGGCAGTGAAAGAACCCAAAGCCACATGCCTCCTTACTCTGGTCCTTCTGAATCATCTGGACCCTTGGCTGAACTTGGCCACCACCTCCAGTGTGGCCCTGAGAAGAATTTAGAATGAAGTTAACCCCTGTTACCCTTGCTATGGGTAGCAGAGGTTCATGTTCAGGCAGGCTGTGATAATTATTGCAAGGAGGTTGAAAAGCCCTGGACATGGAAAATAAAGAAGTGGCTGAGCAGTTTCCTGATCCGGTGGAAGAAAGGAAATGACTAGATAGGAATAGGGAGTGATGTCAGTGACGCACACACACAAGGAGACTTGGTTACTCAGAGTAAGCATGGAAAGAAATTGTCTGGTCTCCCTATATCAAGAAGCTCTAGAAATGTGATTAAAGAACTTGGCTGGAGGAGGAGACTAAAAAAAGCTGCGATTTGTCATGGGAAATAGATAAACTGGATTTGCTGTGGCAATTTAGCAACTGAAAAGTGTCAGTGCCCATTTAGAAAACCATTTTGATGACATCTTAATTACAGTTTCAGAATAACTGAAAAAGAGAGATTATTTACAGTTTCTTGTACCCTTCAGGTTCATTCCTGATTTTTTTTTTCCCTGCTTTGCCTTCTCCTGGTCTCATTCAGGCACTGTGGAACATTTGGGAAATGGGTGTTTCATCTCTAGAAGAGGCAGCAATGAGAACTCTAGTGAGAGGCAAAACCAAATAAAATGAGTTTCTATTTTTTGCTCCAGTTTTGACATTGAAACTTTTGACAGTTCTAATCTTTTCTGCGTAATGCACATTTAAGACTGGAAAAGTAGAGCTTTTCTTAGAAATATTTTCCATCATGAACCTTTTTTTTTTCTTTAGGCAAAGGATGAATACATGAAAAAAGGTTTTTTCTTTTCTCATCTTCCTGAACTTTTACTCCCTGACATCTTCTGTAGAGCAACGAAATGTAAGAGAGTGTGGAAAAAAAAAAAAAAAAAAAGAAAGGAAAAGTCATATTTCAGAAAGGAAAAAGTTATACTTCATTTTTAAAGGTAATAACATCCCCGTTACATATTTGGCAATGTTTTCCAAATGCAACACTTTCTCTTGAAAAGCAGCACTTCTGATGTGTTCCAACTGCTCCGCAGCTGGTTAAGGCCACAGGTGAAACCTACCTAGAAAGTGCACCCATCTCTCAATTTTGCAATGGAAAACCTTGACAAAATCCTTCCTGGCACTTCTCTTTTTAGTTTTATTTTGTTTCAAGCATTTTTAAACCAAACTTTTGTCAAACAAATGGCTTCTGTTTTAAGACAGGTTTTCAGTATAGTTCTTCTTGCGGGTGAGAAATACGTCAGCAGAACGGTGGCTGTCTCTCATCAAGGATATCTCCCATCAGTTTTGCTTCTGGCCTTATCACTTGCAAAAAATTCCTCCCCGCCAGGGGAAGAACAAACCGCCTCAATAAAATGGCCACAGGTAAAGAGAGTCAAATAACTGAGCTGATAAAAAATACTGAAAAGCAAAAGCTTTCAGGAAATTAAGAGAATAAGGCCCAAACTCACCACTTTGGGATGAGCTGGCAAGGAAAGACCAGCGAGGCTGGAACAGTGAATGGAAAAGGGGATCGGTGCTACCCCAAGGTTGGGATGGGAAGATGCACGGGGACGATACCTCTGCTTGTCTGCATCACTATCTGACACAAGTAATTTCAGACCATGAATACAGACAGACCTTTCCCTTCCCAGCCACCAGCAGCCACGTTCCGAAGCCTGGAGCCCTCTCCTAGCCCAGGCAATAGCAGGAGGTGCAGCTACTTAGACCACCCCCGAGTTTCCTTAACAACACTATCATAGCATGATTGAACAGAGGAAGACAACACCTACAAAAGCTGTTTTAAACTTCCCATATATTTTTGTTAGAGCATTTTGCTGCAGCACACTAGCCTGGCTAGGTGAATTTAGTAGTAAATTCCTCCTTCTCTTGCTCCTCCTTCCCCTGAGCTGGGAAGATGCTACCTTTCTTGTAGATCACGTTTTACGTAATCCTTTTGCTATTCCATTTTAATATCCCCATGTTTCTATGGAGGAATCTTGATTGTTCTCAAGTGAAATACTGTGAATCGAATTATCATGACAACGTCTTGACTAGCTAATTAACATGCTAGTGTGTATCTGTAATGCTCAGTTCCTACCCATGACAAAATTAACAACTTCATTTAACTTTGTTGTTCTCATCGGAAAAGGGGACACTTAAACGCACCGTGGTGATATTCACACCCGTTTAATTGCTTGTATTTACACATTGTGCAAATTACCTTGCTGTGGAGGAGGATAAGGTCCACAGAACAGGAGGAAAAGTACAGCTGCTTCAGATTTCAGGCTCCGTTTAGGTACGTTGCCTTAGTCTGTTTTGGGCTGAGGAATGTGTGGGCCAATTTACACCTCTTCCTCATCGCTCGAGCACCCTCCAGCAGCTCTCCACTGGGCATAGGAGCTGCCCCAACCCCTTTGGAGACCAACGAGGGTTCAAGGGGTGGCTTGGCAGGATTCATCACAGAGGAGGCAGGATGCAGTCAGGTGCAGCGAGTGCTGCTGGTGCTCAGCCGTGGGGAGGAGAGGCAGCTCTGCAGCACCCTTAGCTTGGGCAGACACCAGGGTGACCGAAATTCACCCCGTTCATCCCCTCCGCATTTCCTTTTGCTTGTGAGACTGACCAAACGCAATGAGGCCTGGAAATAGAATTTGCTATAAATGCATGGAAAGTGAAATTATATTAACAAAATAAACTTCTAGAGAGTTTGTGATTAGTTATGTCATTAATTACTCCAAATTGTATGCTTCCTCCTTATTTCCTTTGGTAATTCTCAGATGTTTCTTAATACTCTGTTTTTATAAGAGCAGATGACATTGAACAAACATGATTCAGTCGGTTTGATGACAACCAGAGAAGTTCTTTAAAGTTTAAGTTGGAGACAGAAGAATAGCTGTCCTCTCATGATAGTTTCTTTAGAAACTACATTTAAAGAAATACAACTGCTTGTCATGGCTCATTAAGAACAATTGTACTCTGTAAATTCTTTACCAAATTTCTGTACCAAGAAAAAATTAAAGCTCATATATATTTTAATATATATATATATATGAGCTGTTGAGTCCTAGATGAGGATATCATTTTATTGTTTGAAATCCCTCCAGGCCTGCGAATTAATTTATTAGACTCCTTACAAGAGAAAAGGATTTCATAAAGATATTTTCTATCTATCAATCAGACTACATATAAATGTATAAATGTAATGAAATCACATAAAAATGAAATGTAGCAATCACAATAAAAATGTAGTTTATTAGGTTTCGGTTGTTTGTTTGTTTTTTAAGAATTCACAGATATTGTCCATCATTCTCTTTATTTCTACTCTGTGAACAGTTACGGCTCTAACGCACAGCCTTATGTTTTCTGTGTAAAATGAAAAATTTAGCAAAATAACCTACTCCAAGTTATATAAGTAAAAGTTGTTCAGACGAAACAAGTATGAAAAGCACATATTGATCCTCTGAAAAGAGGTAACCAACAAATGATAATTTCATAAAATAGTGAAAATCATTAAAACTGATGTGTCAACCTGTAACAATGCTGTAAACAACACTTGCCTTCAGCAGCAAGATACCCTGGGGACGGTTATGAAGTGGCTACTGATCACTCGGTGTTGCTTTTCTGGCTGAGAGCAGCTCAACAGTTTCCAGGGGCTGCTTCCCAGTGGTGACACCTGGGAGAGGAGCTGGACGCAAGCCTGGCTGGGAGCTTCTCTGCCTGCAGCTGGGAGCTGGAGGGACAGAGCATCTGGATGTGGCAACAGGCAATACTCACCCTGGAATACTTAGAGCAGGTATAAAACAATGAGGCATTCACTGTTTTTAGCTTCTGACTTCTGAGGACAGATCCTCATAAGCTGAATCCAAGAAATCATCCCGATTAATTTTTTTTCCCTGTTGATGTGTGTCCAAAGAATTACGCAAAGTGGGTTTTTTTTCCAGTTTTTAACAGAAGGAATATTTTTGTGTGTGTAAGAATTGTACAATGGTGTAATGGATGCAAGAGGTAATGGCTACAAATTGATCACAGGCAGTTCCAGCTCCATGTGAGGAAGAACTTCTTTGCTGTGAGGGTGACAGAGCCCTGGAACAGGCTGCCCAGAGAGGTTGTGGAGTCTCCTTCTCTGGAGATCTTCCAGACCCACCTGGATGCCACCCTGTGCCCCGTGCTCTGGGTGTCCCTGCTGGAGCAGGGGGTTGGACTGGATAATCTCCAGAGGTCCCTTCCAACCTCAGCTATTCTGAGATTTGGTGGCTCTGTAATACCTGCAGGCAAGTCCTGAGGGCTTTTGAATCCAAGAAAGTTACGACATGGTGAAGGCAAGGAGACATTGCCTAAAAAACAAAGCAAACAAAACAAAACGAAAGGACCAAACAACAATAAGAAAAAGTGAATATCCAAATTGCTAGCTACTGCGAATGCAGGCAGCCAGCATCAGACAGTTATAGTAGAAAAGATCATCCATAGAATGATCTACTACCACCGTGGAAATATGTGCTGAAACTACGGGAGGTTTATGCCCCAGCTTTACTTCCAGGCATGCTCTGATGAGCGTAACTCCTGTCCTTTGTCTGAAAGCCAACATCTGGCCTCTAATGGCCAGATGGTTCTTTAAGGATTGGACTGGACAAATTATAACCACCCCTGCTTGCTTTCCTCCCTAGAGCTAGGGGAGTTCCTGTGCCTTAAAAAGGCATCTTTTTTAAGAAATGTGATTTTTACATTTCCATTAGCAGCAGATGGACAGTGAAATGTTGATATATTTGGCATTTTTCTTACATGTGGAGAGCACCTGACTTCTGGAAACTAGCTGAATAATCCCATATGCTGTAGAGAGTTCGTCAAATATATTTCTGATGAACATTATCTAAATTTGAGATTGTATTTCATGAATGTCTGAACTGTCTTTGAATTTCCTTAAATATCCTGTACAAAGAGTTTATTTATATTAGCATGAACTGAAAATTAAGGTTTAAAGTGAAATTTTATTGATCACTAAAGAAGTCAGTTTGTGGTCAGAACAGAATTGGTGTTTTGGCCATCTAGGGATGTTGGGTTGGAGGTTTGTACACACAGAAGACAATAATCATTAAGAACAGTCAGTTGAGGCCAAGAAAGCATAAATACTATCTATGCATTTTCCTTGTATTCCATAAACTGGGAAAAAAACCCACCTATTGCAAAGCAAAGTAATTTTTTTCCTTCTTTGTTTCCTACATAAATCCTCTATTGAACAAAAGTTCACATCCATGTGGCCCCACTGGGAGCCTCTGAAGTTCCTCAAGGCAAGATCTGACAGTCTTCTCTCTCTGACTGAGGTCCGTGCTGGCTAATTAATTTCACTGTGATCTCTTCTCTTTTCTTAGTTTTATTATCATTTTGAGTGATTGCAGCTGATTTTTCCTGTCTTAATATTGTTATCTCACATTGGGATTTTTGTTTCTCCTGGGACTTATTCTAGAAGTTTGTACCACTTTCAAGGGACATTCAGGAAGGCGACTTATATGGAGGGAAAAATCTGAATTAATTAAAACAAATTATATGGTCAGAGTTCTTGACAGGCTGGATTGCTCTTTTTTAGCAATCATGCATGAGGTCCATCTCCCACCCCCTGTACTTATAAAAGTCTCTCCAAAAGTGCAGTTTTGCTGGATCCTGAAGCTACATATGGCAAGTGATGCTCTGCACTCAAAGGAACAGGCAGTCAAGAGAGATACACTAAGGGACGGCAGCATTGTGTCCCTTATTTTGCTATTTGGAAGCTGTCAGGAATTTAAAGGAAGTCTTTGCCTTTTATCAAGACCAAACACTATGCATCTTGCTTCTCCGTATGTACCTGATCTCCACACTTCTGCTCCCCTTATTTTATTAAGAATGGACTTTCACCAGGGAAGCATATAGGGAACATTAATTAACTTTGAATTTGGTAAAATGTCAAACCTTTGTCAGAAATAATCACGTGTCACTTCTTAAAAACAGTTTAACAATGATAGAAGTACTTTAATCCAGCTACTAAGTACATCTTCAACAGCTTTTTAAAAGTTATAAATAACTTCAAGTCAGCAAAGTATACGCAAAAATGTCAGAGCAGAAATCAGAATAAGGCTATTGTCTTTCAAACATCACGATGGAAGAGTCAAGGTGCAATTGTTTAAATTCACAACCTAAATTCAAGGATGATATAGAAGCTTTAGTTTGTATATTTTCCAGTAGTTTTAAACAAAGTTGGCTTTTTTGATTAAACAGGTTATAAATAAATAAATGCTTATTTTTTTCATTAAAAGGCAAAAAATAAAGCAAGACAAATATGGTAAATAGAAAATGATGTCTCAATTTTATTTCCCCCTCACCTTTTTTTTTTCTTTTCCTACAAATTACTGTCCAACAGCAAGATGCTTTTAGCCCCATTCAGGTGCAGCAAAATGGTGTGTATATCCCTACACTCACATATAATTAAACCCTGGTATTGCTGCTACTGTCTTTACAATGCTGCTTTTATAGCAATTAAGCTTCCTACACAGTGGGAGCGTAGACATATCACCTATAAACGACCCGTTTCACAGTGGATTGTATCGTATTAATGTCACTCCCTGCTGGAAGCGCCGCTTGCCAGGGAAGGACAGGGAAGAATCGTGGTGTCAAAGCACTTGGTGTGCGGGAGCGCGCTGGGGCCAGACCCAGCCACATGGCTCCTCGACAAACGTGGACTCAGTAAACTTTTAGCATCAGTCTTTAACTTCCATATTTTTTTGAGAGATGGATTGTTTCTGATTCCCTAATGTTCGTAGGGCATTTTAACAAGTTGATTTGTTTAGATGAAGACGTAGCTAGCTGCAGCTTATCCTTATTGAAGACACAGAGCTCTACCTGAGATAGCCCGGCAGAGCAGCCTGTGGTGGTTTGTTATACCCCCTGAAGTGATCTTGTAGAGAAGAGGGACCTGGGGCACATTGCGGTGTCTGGGAGACACCAGCTACATGTGGCATGGCCAACTAACACCACAGTGCCCGGTTCAGTACAATGCCAACCCCTTCTTTAGCAGTGAGCAGTAAAGCTCTAATTTCCTTCAGTGAGAGCGAGGTTAAATGGTCACAGCCACAGGATTTACCTGACTGCTGTCTTCTTGCATGTTAGGCATCTAATGTGGGTGGCTATACATGAACTTAATGGAGCTTTCACTGATCTTGCTGATAGTAAGTTTGAAGGCCAACAAAAGGTGCCCGATAGAGGAAACAGCTTGAAGCAGGATTATACAGCGATTTAGTTCTGCCCTTTTGACTAGTCTGTTGATAGATTGCTGCATGCCCCTTGATGGGCTGTGCTGTTAAGTTCCCTGTTTCCAAACCCAACTCACTTCTCTAGCTATTGCACTGTAAAACAAACAAGAGGAAGTTTTCCTCCCATAGATGCTATTTAAAAAAATTATTTTTGGTCACAGGTGAACATGCAAAGCATTCTCCTGCTTTGTAATTTTGATTGTAGTGCAATGACATTTGCATGAAGTGGTAATTAGATGAGAAGTACCTAAATAGTCACCCCTCTTCTAGAAAAGGTTTAAGAAAAAAAAAGAAAAAACAAGCGTTTTTCTCCCGACTTAAAGTCACAACATAGTTTAAAAGATTGGCAATTGTTACAATGCAATCGAGCAAAAGCAGGAAATAAATGCAGGGCTCCTGGGCTGAAAGGACCGGACTGACCTGCTTGCCAAGGACCAGCAAGGCACTGGCAGTGCAGCAGAGCAGGACTCAGCGCAGGGCATGTCGAGGGGAGCTGGGTCACCACTCCTCGTGCCTGCTCCCACCCCAGCTGTCCGAATTCTCACCCGCTTGTTCAGCAACCTTGTGCACCCCCAGACATCATCAGGTCCTCCAGCTTCTGGAGCAGGAGGCTGAACTCGGTCTCAGATGTGGACGTGATCTGGCTAGCTCATGGTTTATCCTGTCAAGTAAAAGTATTCCAGCATGGAAACACTGCACTAGTGACTCTGCTAGGAACACTTTTGTAAAAACAGACTTCTATTAACAATACTACTGATATTAAAATGACTGCAGGACCTTGTGCAAATACTGGAGGTAACCAGTAATGACTCACTTCATCTATTCTATTTTTTTTTCCTTGGGATTTTGGATTTTTTTTTTCTAGGATTGGTTGATTTACTGACCACCTGCTAAAAATCAGTTGAGTTTATTATAGTCAACCTCACAGTCTCCCAGGCTCTTGGAATTAAAAGATCATTGGAAGACACAATATTGTTTTAAAAACCTCTGCCACCATAGACCTGGACAGATGTCATGCAATGTGGATATGGTCATCTATTGTATAAGGGGCTATTCTTGAAGGCCAAAGACTGCTTTTTGAGCTCATGTAGATATAACCATTAGTTATACTAATTAGTTAGCTGCAATTTTCCTAAAGTGAGTATGCTGAAAGGGTCACCACGCAGAGCACAAGGATTTAAATATTGCTTAACTGCTGAATGGCTATTGACGGGTCAGGACTTCTGTAGAGCCCTTTTAATAATTTTAATGTTAATAAATTATACTTGACTTCATTTTGCAAATGAAATAAATAAGATTCAGAAAGTCATGCACTTCTCATCAAGCAGATAATAAATCATGATATGCAGCGTAAATAGTTGTTTAATGACTGTATTTTCTTCCTGGCTGTTTTAAGCATTGTGCCGTTATCCAGGATATGTTGATAAGTAAGAGATCTTGTTTAATCTGGAGACCTCCTCAGAAGGATGTTTTTTAAAAATACAGTATATTGTGTGGTTTGCTAGCAAAAAGAAGATGGAATCTTAGTGCTGAGTAGTTTCAAATGGTCGGTGAAAACTGTCACAGTCAATGGACAACTGTGTAAAACACATACGGAAAACTTATTTTCAGCTTATTATATCCATAAGCTCAACAAAGGAAGAAGAAATCTAAGAAGATACTTCAGCAGGAGCTCAGACAAAGAAGAGTACGGTATTGAGCATGAAAAGAGTATTTAATTTTAATCTGTACTTAAGAGATGTAGTTTAAAATCCCACCGTATGCAGCATTGTTCTTCATAGAAAAGAGAAGCTGGAAGGAAGCCATTGCTGTATCACACCAACTTTTCCGATTGCTCATGATTCAGGTTGGGTGCCGAACACTACGCGGAGGCTTTCCAGACGTTTTGAAAGTATGAGGGTGGATTGTTGCTGTGTTGTTCGAACTGAAAACACACAGGCAAAACTTGGCACCAGCGAGACTTCGCGCCAACAAGACTCGGTTCCAAAACCTGACAGCGATTGCACGAAGTGATTAATTTTGAACCTGAAAATAGCTGGGGTGCATCCCATGACCTTGACCAACTCTGCTGGGCAGCCGGATAATGGTCTCCAGCTCATTATATTTACAGCACTAGGCACGTCTTTAGGCACAGGAATAGGCACAACCCCAAAAGACCTGGGTTTTGTATATAATATAGTGTGCTACATTGCACTGTAACTCAATTGCCTAGTTTGCTGAAACACTTAATGTACACAGATGATGGTTCTGAAACAAATATTTGTTCCCACGGCTATTCTCATCATTGTTTGCAAAACAAGTCAAGTCAAATGAGTTAAATTGAAAGTGTCTTAGTTTTTGACCTCTTCCTGCCTGCTGACCCAAGTCTGTCCGTACCAACTAGCAATCCTCTCAGTATTCAGCTTTACATACTAGATCTACCCAGTCAGCTGCACATTTTCCTCTCCTTCCTCTCCTCACTGATGCATACAGCCATTGTATGGTAACTAGGCCAAAACTCTAGCAACTTCACAGCATTTTTTCCCCACAAATCCAGCTGTCAGCCGTGTTTCTGTAACTCACAATGTCAGATCCTCACTGATGAGCTGTCACTCATGGATCCGAGGCTACTGGAGCAGAGCTCTCCACACTGGCACCAGACTTTCCTCCTTCCAGTGTATCTGTTCTAAGAGGTCCATGCGGTTTGTTGTCTCTGCTCAGCCCTAAGGATGATCACTATAAATCCATCGCCATCCAACACGGTATCCAAAAGGATCTTACAGACATTTTGCCAACTTTGCTGTGTATATATATTCACCATATATATAATGATTACTCATCTATTAACAGAGAGCACTCAGTGCTGAGCGAGAATACAGGAGCTCCTATTACACACTATGCAGCAATTTAAGATAGGAAGTAGACTGTACCCAATTGAAATTATAAACATATTTAGTCAGGAAGAATGTAATTATATAAGAGGGGATTTGGCCAGGAGATGGAAGCTAATCTTATTCTATGCAGTGACTGCTTCACCTCATATCTTTATATAAAGAGGTATGTAAGACACATCAAGCATTTGTGAAAAATGGCATATTATTCCCCCACACCAACAGCACTTTACTCCTTAAAATAAAGATTTGCTTTTTATACTCCCTGGAGTTGCCTTTCTATAAGATAGGGTCAGGAAATATGCAAATACAAAATACAGAGAACCTGAAGCAGTTGCATCCTTAGAGACTACAGAGACAGGAAAAAAACACAAGAAAAAAATGCTGGAAATTATACAGAGCAGTGCTACAGTCTGCAGGAATTATCATTCACTGAATGATCTGCTATGAAAAAAATAATAAAAAAAATAATTACAGCTTTGCACCCTTCCATGGCTTCAGCAAAGGTCTTTCTGGCCCCTTGAATTTTCAGACACCTTTCCAATGCAGTTGAGCTTGCCAGCTTGCAGCTACTTACCTAAGTACAGGTTGCCACTTTGTGGTAAGTGAAATCCTCCCAACTATGACACATGCAAACATCCTTCTTTTATTTTTGGTACAGTCTCTCTGTGATTGTAGGTGAAATCTTGTTGAAATCTGTGAAATTCCTCCTCCAAAAGGTAGTGAGGTTATGCTGCTGCTGCTGTGTGGAAGCAAATGCTGGGGGCAATTGAAGCCTGTGAAGCAGAGCTGATTCAAGGCAGCTGGGAGTCTCATCGAGCTTTCCTCACAACAAATCTCATGTTTCTTTTGCTAAAATCACTGCTTTTCCCAGCACACTCCAACCTGATTTGAGACATCTCCTCTGCAGCACTGAGTCCTCACTTTCCCTAGAGCAGATCGGGGGCAGCAATAGGCACCTTACTGTTGTGGGTGCCTAAAATTGCATTTATAGCTGCTGCCCCATTTCATTTTCAAAACTTCATTTGGAAACTTCAACTGTGCTATTTCATTTGGAATTTCAACTGTGTTTTAAAAAAGAAAGTCCTCTTAAAATTGTCAAACCAATTTGCATGGGAAATCTCTTATGTATAACTTTATTTCTATGATGATTCCTGACTTGAAGCAGCCAGAATTAGGGAGAAGAAAAGGGCTACGCCTTATGAAATACCATTTCATACAAGGCTAACTCTAATTGTCTTCTGCTTTTGAGTAGAAGAGCAGAAGCACAGAGAGAAACAGAGTCTAAAATACAAATAATGCATTAGTTTTCCCCCAGGTAATTATAATACAGAATAGTGAGAGAAAGTGCAGGCATTACACGTTACCTAAGGCAACTGAGTGACTAAGATGGTTATTGTTATTTTAAGTAAGCAAAAGTAGCTGCAGTCTCAAAAGAGTGACAGATCAACCCTACTTAGGCATACCTTTTAAAATGAGTGCTTACAGCTGGGGGTTTTTGTTGGTTTTTTTCCTTTGGTAGGAGGAATCAATTAGTAGAGCCAAACTGGCACATCAGCAGAAACAGATGAAGTGATCACAGCATCAGCAAGCTTCTCCCTGGAGGAAAAGGACAGTTTTAGAAACTTCACTGCTTGCAAGGGATTGTAGGGAAAGGACTGGTAAATATATTTTTCTACATATTTTTAGGCTTTTAGTAGTAGCAAAGCAGAATTCAAAATTGATGGTAGATTGCACCACTGGTTTCTTCACTAGTTACTGAGTATTACTCTTCTAAAGATTTCTGCCATGCCATCAGAGAATTGTCTAAGAGCTTTTACTCCACAGAAACTATATCCTTATCATTTCAGTAAGAAAACGCTGGTTAATTAAAGTGCTTTTCTGAGGGGCATCAGCCTTTTCTGCAATGTGAATTTATAAAGACAGAAAAGCCCTATCAGATTGTACCATTGTGGATTTCAGGCCGGAGCTCAGTCTGGAGCATGCTCCACCCTCAAGGTTATCTTCTCTTTGTCATGAAAGAGGCAGACTTCCCCAACATAATTCTCTATTGTAGCAGAAAGTCAGGTATAAGCAAGACTAAGAGATGCTGATCTAGATCATCGCATTCTTAGGACAAAATCTTTATTACGTGGTGCTTTATGCAATAGTATTTTAAACCCTGCAGATAATGGAACTTCTACACTTTACCTCTCTGACTGTAACTTCTGTTCTCCACCAAACCCAGCCAACGATCCCACTCTTTACGTTCTGTGCCCTGCTGAATGCCTGCCAATAACTCCAGGAGACGTCCATGGAAGAGGGACAACCCCAGGGCAACCTCCACACTTAGTGCTGCCTCTAGGACACACAGCACCCGATGTTACCAGAAATGTTCTCCTCACATTGAAAAAATCTTTGAAGGAGAAACACACCTAAAATGCTAGCTGATGGCCGTGAGGAAGGAGATATAGACGTCTGGCATCGTAACATGCCCTGATATTTGCTTGATGCCTATTTTGTCTTAGGTAACTATTCCAGCCCCCAGAGTGACAGCACAGCTTTAGATTCAAAGCCTTATCCCATGTCCTCTAGGCATTTTTTATGAATGTGAAAACTTAGTTAGGGTGAATTTTTCTCTTATATGCCTCTTACTGGGTACCTATTAAGAGGACTATTCATTTCATTAATGAATTCATTAATTCAATCTGTTACTTAAAGCATAATTTTGTGATTTCTCAGCCAGTAAGATGCCAGATACTAAGGTATTAGTCTTTGATATGCAAAGGTGCTGTTGAAGTGCGTATTGCTGGGTAGACCCAGGAAGGCTTAATGAGTTTACTAATAATCGTTTACGCCACATGATCTTTGTTCTTTTTGCTGGGAAGGCGTTGGCAGTTCTACATAACCCTTTTAGAGAACTTTCATGATATGTGCTTTGGAAAGCATGTTTTATACAAATACCTGTGTGATAAAAACAAGGAAGACTATTGCTAGCTCTTGCAAGATGCCTAGGCAGCGTGAGACAGACTGGATGATATGACAGGTTTAAATAAAATAATACATTTCTTCACAGTTCTTCAGATTTAGATATCCCTTTGTACACAGTTATGAGGTGAATTGGTGGCATGGGCACAGAGGAAAGTTAACATAGGCTATGCTAGGTGTACATGTACCCCAAGCTACCTGTTCAGGGATATGTATCTGTATGTGCTCTTCCTAATGGTAATGTCAAATAGATTAACCTTGTTTTATTGAATAATAAATCAACTTTTGTTATGGGACGGGAATATAATGTTGGCGGCTACTGAAGAGCATCTGTTTCTGTGATGAGTATTCTCACTGATCCATTAAAATCTGTTTTATTAAGAGCTGATGATAATAGCCTAGAGTCACTTTTATAAATGTTTACCTTGGCACTGAAAATGCTGTGGTGCTCATATAGATGGCAAAAGATAATGGAATAATTATAATGTGTTTATTTTGCTAGTTCGAAAAATTGATAAAGCAAACTTCTGCCTGGAAGATGGCTTTGTTTTGATAAATTATCCACAAAAGCTTCGTTCTCTGAAGGTTGGATGATCAATCAAGGCTGTGTTGGTTATTTTCTACTGCTTTCTGTGCATAGATACACATCGAGTCACATGCTAGCTACCTTTATAACCAGAAGTGTGCTTCTTTCGTCTGTTTTTTAATATCTTACCTGTGAAGCAGGAGCTGGTGCTCTGCTGGCATGAACGAACTAATGTATTTGTAACCCATGGAAGAAAGTTAAGGTGTCCATGTGTGGAAGCCTGCATGAAGGTAACCCTCCCCAAAGTCTCAGAAGGAGCCAGAGGAACAACAGCCAAAACCATCTTTTATTCTTGGAGCAGAAGAGAACTGTGAGGAGGCAAAGCTAAAGCCTTGGAAATTGCAAACGGCAGCTGGATGTGTTACTGACCTTGACTAATGGTCAGCTGGTTCAACCTTTTCTGCTAGTCACCTAAGTGTGAGCAGTATCTTTGTAAAACAAGCACTGTAGGAAATATATTTCTGCCGAGCAAACAATCAGGAATGTTTATCCAAATTTAACTACAGGATTCCAGGTACATTCTTACTTTTGAATGCTGCTTTATCCAACATAACTCACTGAGCATATAAATAGGAAGTGGTACAGTGGCGTGATCGTTTAGGGCCTGCACCATTCAATTCTCCATGCATAAGTGCTTCATCCTTTTGAACTGGTTCTGTGGTGGGATCTGTGCCATGAGTGCAAGACTGGATTTTAAATGAAAAAGGTTTAAAAATGCAAGTGCAAGGGCATTATAGTCAGGGCAGAAATAGTCTGACAAGTTATTATAGATAGTGTAAATCCTGTTGTGTGTTCTGGATTCCAAGGAAGTTCTGTCTCTGTGGCTCTGCCACGGACACCCATCACCACGTGGTCCCCCTCTATAAGCTCTCTTCTCTTCCTGGCAAGGAAACGGTACAAAATGACTTAAGTTATTTGAACCACATTGCAGCAAATCAGTTATGTGTGTTGTGACATTATGTTCTGTGTAAGAGTTGCTTCTCCTATAGTAAGTGCTCTGTAGAAATGGGAAAGAACCTTTTAAGAATAGAAAGAATAGTTTTTCGAGCAGGAGAGGGGTTTTCAGAAGATGAAACCTTTCCTCAGAGTAGATTTCCTGTTCCGCCCGAGCTGGAGAGGCCACGGCCCGGGTGACATCGTTCCCATGTTTCGATCTCATGGGAAGATGCTACGTTGCACCTGCAGCACAGAGCCCTGCTCCAGCCAAGCATCCGTGTCGCGGTCCATCCTCACCCAAGCCCTGCCGAGGAGAGGTACGTGTGCCCCAGGTGAGCTTGCCAAGCTTGGGAAGACATCTTCCATTTCTCTTGGAATAAGCATAATAATGACACACAGCATTAAAAGTAAAAACACTTTCTCTCTTTCCAAAAGCTAATTTCTAACCAGCAGATTTTTATTTTCAGCCTAGATTTACTGTAATGTAGCCTGATGAAAAAGATCTAAAGGCCAAAATAATGTAAAAATTCCTACAAAAAAAAAGCCTTGCAGTATGACAGCAAATGGCCTGTTTGTGTCTCTGCTAGCCCATGACAATGTATTACAGCTGTATTCCGGGCAATATTCCAAGTTTGTTCTGGGTTAACTGTAATCAGAATCACACCTGTGATCACTCCAAGTCCCTTAAATCACTGTTGTTCTTTCAGAAATGCTTTAGACTTCAGAAATGACTGTTTGAAACCAGTCTGCCCCTCAGTTCCCCTTGAGAAACTTGTCCCTTTCTCTTTAGCTCGTGAATTTTGTGTGAGCAGCAGCTGGAGTTTATGCTATCCACGTTAGCCAGAGCAGTCATGTGCATTAGTATTTGCAGGATCGTTCCCTTGAAGTGGTTTTATTTTTTTTTTTTCCTACTTGTCATCTAGAGAAAAACAGGGTATTATAAACAACTTGAGGCCTTCCAGAGCATCCTAGATCTAACTCAGGAATGAAAAAGAGAATGATATTAAAATATGTGTCTGTTCACGTATTTATTTTTTAATTAAGTGGAATTTTATTTCCTAATTACTTTTTTCAAAACCAAATGTGTATTTGTTACAAATCCAAAATGGTGACAGTCTAAAATAGAGTTGTAAGTATTTCTGTCACAGAAAGATTGGTAATCACCCCAAAAGTGCCTGCAATTTTATGTTTCTTTAGAAAACGGTGGAAAGAGAAGTGATACACTGGGACATACAGGGGAGGCTGCGATGCAGGGCCATGTTCTCGGTGCTGCTTAAAGGCTCCTCTAACTCCAACACTGATGGGGAATGACACCTGGGCACTCACCTGCTCTGCAGATCCCACTTTACTGGGAAGGAATGTGCTCCTTGGTGTCCACCTGATTACGACACAGGAGAGAATTTTGCAATTTTTCTGCAGGGGCAGAGAAATATTGCAATATGCATATTGCAATTGCAATTTGCAGGATAATTTGCATAGTTATTGACGTGTGAGTAAGAGGAAGCAATTTAGCATCACTGCCAGACATCAGGGGCACTCATGGGAGGACTGTTTCACTCTACTACCCATTGTGTCACCCAAACACGTTCCTGACTTTCCTTGACCAAATGTCCTACAAATAATAGTTGATTCTGGTTCACTATTATCACAAAGCTGCATTATTCTCCTTCAAAAGATAATTGGCTTTGTCTCCTTGTGTTAAGACTGTATTTGCAAAACATCAGGAAATTACCAGGTAGGACTTGCTCATTTGGGTGCAATTTAAAAGAAGGAGCATGGGGGGAGGTAAATGAAAATCTAATATAAAAGTAAATGACTGAAGGAGAACTTCTGACATTGAAGATTATGTTAAACCATACATTTTGTCAGATTAATTAGTCAGGATTAGTTTCTACTGCAAATTTATGCAGAGCCTTGATCATTGAACTTCCCTGGTAATTGCTCGCTTGCATCCTCATTAAAGGGGGAGAAAAATGGTAGCTGATGAAAGGTTCCAATTTATTGTCCCTGCAGAAATAAAAACAATCTTACTGCGGTTATATGGGATGGTTACACAGAGAATTTCTAGTTCCTTACTTTGAAAATAGGATTGTTATTAACTGAAAGAGATTATTTAATAATAAAAAAAAGACATAAAATGTTCTTTCATTCTGGGATCAAACTGCTTATTATTGCTTTGATATACTTCTTTAATAAAATGAAAAGGACTTGTTTTCCTGAGGATGACTTTAAAGCAGACTTTACAGAAGGGGTAGAAGGAAATCTTGAGATTTTATTTACTGATTTAGAGGCTAATATAAAGCTTATTATGTTTGATGGAAATATTTTATTAGCTTCTGTACATTAAAGAGTGAATCCTAGGTCATTTGCAAAGAAGTAAAAATTAGTGAAAGATAGGAATTTGAACTGATAGGCTCGTTCTTTACTCACTTTTCCTGTTACCCCTCTACTTATGAGTCTTCTTGTGGATTTTAAGCTTTCTGGCGTAGGAAATATATTGTTTGTTTACACGTACTCCTGCTAACAGAGTGGATATTCAGCTCAGTTTGTCTCCAGGCATTTCCATGGTTCAACTGTTTTTTAATAATACAGATGGACGGTCATGCAGATTTAATGATTGCAAGAAGGAAAGACTCTGTAAGGTTCTTTTTCTATACCAAAAGCTAGGAAAATATGCTTCATTATTTCTGCTAATAGCAGAATAAATATTTAAGAACGATGAACTCCCCTTCCTAATACTCAGAGCAATCCAAGGTCAATAAGTTATATCTACATTTCCAATAACTTCTTATAATATGTGTTGAACTGCTTCAGTGCTTAGGATGGATTTCCCAATGGGGGTGATCTGTTTTGAGGCACTTTCCCCCTGAAGCCACAGAGCAGCTGTAGCTGCAGAAAGGGCTGCTTTCCTTCAACCACAACCGAGGTTCATCTAATATGGAAAGCAAGTCGCAAGGTTTTGCACCTGCATCTTGCTAGAGGAGGATAGACAGTGGGTGTTGATTAAGTTAAAAAGTGTAATTTGAAAAATACAGTTTAATTCTAATCAGAGGTAACTTCATATTCATGAACGATGTATACTAGGTAAAGAAGTGATACCTAGAAAGCTCTTTCTATAGAAGATAACTAAACTTTCACAATAATGAGGCAAATTTGTTCTTGAATTGTTTGTGGCAGAATTTTTTAACTGTTAGAACAGTACTACTGAATCTAACCGGATTTTTCTGACTTACAGTGAAAATTTATATTTATCCTTAGCTTTTGGGGAAGACCTTTCCTCTGGGCATTTTAAGGACAGAATTAAAATCCCTTGCGTTTACCTAGCTCTTTGCCTAGGCTCCCTTTACTGTAAAGTCTCGGCTGCCAGAGGATGTCTGAGGTGCCTGGGGAGTGCTTGTTTTAGGCCTACAGCTTTGAAATAGCCAAAGGAAATGAAATTAATCTCAGTTTTTACTGTAGGTTTCCTAGATACCTTCTACTTTCAAACCTTTCTGAGTGATGTTTATCAACACACTAAAAATAATAAAATCAATTCACATTTTACAAGACTGGAGAGCATTTCTGCAAATTTCTTTTAAAAGTTATTTACATTTGCAGTGCGGACAAGCCTAAAGACTGTGACTGGCCTTACCCAAAGTTTTATATAGACGCACAGCATAAAGAAAACCCTGAGTCTCTCCTTCAGAAAATTACTCTTTGCGTGTACCACAGTGGAACCAAACAAACATATGGGGAGATGTGAGAGGCAACTCCTACGGGCATATTTTGCATAGCCTGCATAAGCATATAATTTGCATATGTAATGAGCAGTTTAGAAGTGCATTTGCTTCCAGCTTTCTTATTAATTTTTGCTGTGGCCTGTGCTTCTATGAGGCAAAAGCAGTTCTGGGGGGCTTGAGCATGAGTCTTTTATTTAGTCAGGTTTCGTTTTCTTTTGTTTTCTCATTTGTGATTTTCTCTTTTGGACATTTTGAACATACAATCTTTTCCAGATAAGACAAAGTCCATGTTGAAATCTTTTCAATGTCTGAAGTGAGCACAGCACATTTTCAGCAAACACTCCTTCCCCTGAAATATCCTGATTTAAAATTTCAATGCCGTATTTTTGCTGTTTATGTGCAACATCTCTAATTACATTGCCCCAAATAATCACCTCCAAAAGGAGAGGATGACAAAAAAATTACCAGCCTACCGAGGATTTTGTAGACCTTGAAGTCTCCTGGGAGAGAGAAAGAATATAGAGCCAGAAGAAAACATGTCTTCAAGTAATTTTTGTTAATAGGTTTTGTCATTTTCAATTTTTTTTTAACCATTATCCTCTGAATATAGTAGGGAAATGGAACATCTTGTTTGTCAATTAACGTAAAGCGTTTTGCAAAAGATGTCATGACATTTGCCTCACTCTGTCACTATCAATATGACAGTATAGTTACCAGCTCAATGTCTTCATTGCTCATGTATTTATCATGAGGACAGAATGGAGTCACCGTCCTTTCCTGTGGTTTACGCTTACCTCCTCCCCATGCTTTATTCATGGCTTGCCACCTGTGATTTATTTCAAAAAGCTGCTGTGGATTTCTGTGTGCTGTGGAGAGTCATAAATATGGATTTGGATAACCTAGTGTTTATCTAATGAAGTAATTGCTCTTTACACTGGAAATAAATTGTTAACTGGTTTTACTGAAAGTCTGTTTAGAGTAAGAGCCTTATTTAGCAACTGGCTTCAAGACTCTCATTTCTTGGGGCAGCTGATGATAAATCTACCAGAGGTAGATGCTAATATTCAAATACCAATAAGAAATTTCACTCTGAATTTGTGGGTGACAAGAAACAGAAATTTGCCCTTCATACAACCCTCCCAGCTATGGAGAAGATGAACACCAGAAGTCCTGGCAATTCTCTTCATGTGAAAGATGAACCCCTCAGACAGCAGTAGGTACCTGCTCATGCATTGGTTCTCATAGGAGCTGGAGATGCTGAGCACTGCAAAGGAGACCCTGGGTGCTCTGCTAAAGAAGTCCAGAAGAAAAATGGCTGGGATCATTTGGACAAATTAACATGGTGGGAATTGACACCATTTAGAAATAACAACAGTGACATCCGTGTGTTCCCAGGCACTAAGACAGGAAAAGAATTGCATGCCATTAGGATTGGTCTTGGGCAGTATTGCTCACAAGTCCTACTGAAGGGAAGTCACCTCCCTTTAAGTGCAAAATATTCAAAATAGTTGTCTCTCAGAGAGAGATGGATTGAACTCCATGTTTACTCTCCTAGAGCAGAGTAGTAAACACTTAACCTTGCTGGTAGGAAGAAAGATCTTTTATTAGCACAAGTACAATGTGATCTGAGATCCACCTAGGAGAAGATGCCAAGAAAACAGTGAAAACATTCTTCAGTGAGGAAATTACATTGCTAGGATCAGTACACAAAAAACTTCTTCTTATAATTTCTTGTTAAGTTACAAGATTTGTATTTGGTATGCAAATAATTCAGCTAATTTTGTGATAGTCGCTAGGTTGTTTTCATATCTCCTTTTTTTATTATTCTTTTTTCTTTTTTAGATGTTCATGCCCCCTGAGCCAACTCCAGAAGACACTTCAGGCCCTTACACAGCATCAATACTCATCATCAATACTCTTTCAGGGAGACATTCTCTGGATTTGGCAGTGAACAAAGAACAAAGTCATCTCTCTAATGGCTCCACTGCTAAAGGAGATAGTGCGACAAAGACCTCTCCAGCTCCTGTGGGAAATGGGTTGTGAACTGCAAAGGATGCATGAAATGGATGCACAAAACGAAGAGGATGCAGAGAGGAAATGGCTCCCAGCAAATGTGAGCCCCTACAACTGTTCTTTAATCCTCTCATTGGTCTCACCCCAGTTCTCAGCTAGCTTGAGCAGGATAATACCACTAAAAAAAAAAAAGGCAGGATTTATTTTTGCTATATCTTCTCTGTCTATGCATGGAAGTTTAGCCAATACAATCTTCAACAAAAAGGATTCTGTTCAGCTACTAAAGAAGGAGGAAGCCAGAGCAGATCGTCTTTGTGTTTTGAGAAAAAAATTTCTGGCTATGTTTATTTGAGCTAGTGAGCAATCACTGCCAAGACATTAACTGGTGCTTGAAATTAGTGTATGAGCAATTAAGACTAAGAAAATGTGCATTTTCAGCCAAGAAATAAGGGATAGCTCAAAAAAAATCTGCTCACATACAATATAGCCTGATATTTCTTAATAGAGGAGCCAAGTATGAGGTTTGAATCTGATGCTTCAACCTTCAGCAGCATAAGTTGCACCTTGGCTTCCTCTGCAAGAAGACAAGCTTCTGTGCATTCATGCATCGCTTTTCCACATGTGGCTTTGGACTGTAAGGGGGATAAATGACAAAATTTTGATTTATTTTTTTCCAAAGAGCATAATATTTGAGAAGGATACAACTATACGATATTAAAATTCCCTCAGAAAATAACAATTTTTATGTAAAAATGTATATAATAATAGGAATATAATGATATTTTCTGTCAGAAGGTTCTTTTTTAGCATGACTTCTCCATATCACAATAGGCAGAATCAGTTCAAAACTGCATGGAGTCTATTCTACCCATCTTGTCCTTCTGCAGATAAGTGCAACAAACCAAGGCTTAGTAGATCACCTGAACATGCCTGGACCAACTCTTTAGATTTTGTAATCTTTGAACTTTTTGTATTTGGATTTGAATCTACTCCATTTTTTTCTAGTCAAATATCCATTTGAGAAGGGCAGAACGACTGTATAAATACCCAAAACTATGCTGGTGGTTACATCCCAGAAGTTGGGCACAAACTGAACTCTGAACCACTTCTTCAAAGGGTAAAATACAAGGGTAAAATAGGAGGAAATAGCAAAAGACTATTTCTGACTCGGTAGATGTTTGGGTTATTCGGACCTCACTAAACATGGAGTCACTCTCTTAGGACATCCTTCATCTTTCTGCATCCACAGGAGGGCTCCAGCAAACTTGGCTTGCTTCCAAAAAGCATTCTTCATGGCAATTAAAGGACAGAACCCAGAACTCCATACAACAAAAGCAAACAAAATATGACACAAATTGTTTCTGATTTTTTTGCAGGAGATGAGTGTGAAAACTAAAAAAAAAAAAAAAAGAAAAAAGAAAAAAAAAGAAAAAGATCGAGCACTGCTTGCTGAACCTTCGTTGCAGTGCACAAAGATCAGGACTAAAGGCATCATGTTGGCTCCGTTATCGTTTTTGTAGGCACATCGCTAAGTCCTTCTGATATGGTACAGGTCCATCTGCCAGCCAGGGGAGAAGAAAAACACTTAAGAACACAACAAATTATGTTTGTTACTCTGACCTGGAAAGACACAGTCAGCCATGCTGTGGTTCTAAACTGAGAAGAACAGGAGGAGCCAGGAGAGAATTTATCTTGATATTATCACTTGACCTACTTCCCCTTCCTTCTCTCCTTCCTGCCTAGAATACTTCTGTAACCACCCCACTCCTGCCTCCGGAATTTAAAACCAGGTATTCTGCCTATAAATCCATATTCCTGTGGATGTGTGGGCTAAATAACAGTCTGGACTTTCCCTCTTCTACTTAAACACCCTGATGGAGGAGCATCTGCCCGTGCACCTCCAGGGAGCGGGGCAACCCTGTGCTGCAGGACGAGGAAGGAGGCCTCTGAAACCCAAACCTGCTTATGTGTGATGCAAGAGCAGAAAAACTACTTACTGCTTTTGTACAGCCAGTGTGAAATTGTTACCGCCTCCAGGGAGTCACAGAAATAATTCGTTTATATGTGACCTTGCTCTTCATATTTGTCACAAACATAGTTTAGTCAGCTTTGGGTTTGGGAAAAAAACTGGGCAAGAAGTGCTATTGCTGTGCTTCTTCCAAATTGCTTTTATGATTTATATTATATTTGTGATTTTACAGCATTCCTCTGGTACGTATATATGTATGTATGTGTGTATATATATGTATGTATGAGAAGCAGTAATGCGATAAGAGTCACAGAGAGGGAATCCAGACCAAAGTACTTCTGAGGAAGCATATCAGGCAGGTGGTACTCATCCAACTAAGCCCAGTTGCCATGAAACTTAGCCTTATGTTTATGTTTTACTTTAACCTGAAGTGAATGAATAAGTAATGAACGCAGAGCCCTAATGTTATGCCCTTTTTACGGCATCTAACCTTGCAAACATAAGGTGAAGAACTGAAAGTGTCTCTCCTTTTTCTGTTTCCTTTATCTCCAGAGCTGCTATGATTCATTGCTGTTCACATCCAGGCAGTGAACAACAAAAAAAGCCCTTTTAATAAGGGTAGAATTAAACCAAATAAAATAAAAGTAAGATTTGCTGTCTAAATGAAATTAATTTTTATGGCTTTTGCAAGGCGGTTTGCAAATCATCCCTTGCTAGTTTGTGTTTGAAAGGAAACTTTATGTGGAAAACTGATCTTATCTCACTGCAAACATTTTACTCGTTACATGTAATAATGTTCAGTTCAGCTTATAGGAAGAGGTGAAAAATCTGATCTTACTAAGAAATGGCAAAATTTTGAGGCAAATCAGGAATAAAGAATCCATAGAGAGATAAAGTAGAAAAAAATTTTACTAGTGCTCCAATAAAGAATAAATTTACTTGATTTGAAAATGATGCAGCAATGTGCTCCTTCTCTGTGTTTGGTGCTGGGAAATCATGATTGTTTTCTTAAACATAAATGATAAAATATAAATTTATAAATTATATATATGTCGAAGGTAAACTTACACTTCTCTTTTGGGTTATTCAGAATTTAGTAGTTCAAGTGGAGTTGTCTGAATGTAAATAAAAAGCATCTCTAACAATATGAGAATTTAAAATGTTTCGCAAATTAATGCTTTAGCCAGTTCAACAGACAACCTTGCATAGTATTCCATTAGGAAGCAAATGGGGGGATATTTCTGAAAGGTTGTGAGGAAAAAAATAGATTGTATAAGACAATATAAGGAGATTTGCTAGCTGATGCAAAGATGCAATATTATCTTCAGATTGTGAATATAATTCTCATTTTGTTATTAATATTCACAGGCTATAGGTCAATCATCTTAAAACGTGATGCTATTTTTTGTCATGGAAGTTTGCAGAACAAAGAGGCAAATAGAAAATTCGTTTTTCTTCTCTCCCACTTCAACATTCCATTGGTTATTCAAGAGTTTGTTTTTTTGCAGTGCATCGTTTCAGTTGCCTTAATCTATTGACCTTTCTTTAAATTATATTTCAAGAATGCTTCTATTTTTCACAAAAACTGATCACCATGAGAATTCATTATTATACTTCAAAGAGGTCTCATTTGAACAAGAAGTCATTGTTTACATAGCAAATCAAAATTAGTTACTTAAAACATCTATTTTAACATCTTTGTGAAAAAATAATACATAATATATTCTTAATTATTTGTATATAATAAGCTCAAATGCCATATTTTTTAACAAAGCTGTGAATACTGGGAGTAACTACAGAACTTTCCATTATTGCTGTGCCTCATCTCAAACGTTTATTCTAAGCACCAGCTTGATATCTCCTAAATCCTTTTCTGAAATCCTGTAAATGAAAATGTTCTAAAATTATGCTCTAAAATTATATCAGCTATCAATGAGCAGAGATATTAGAAGATTCTTATTGACACAGTCTATGTCATTTTCATGTGTCATCATTTTGGTCCAGATGCCCAACTATCAGTTTTAGACACTAGGTGGGTGGATTTGGAAACTCTGGCAATCCAGAAACAATGTGTTCTGTTAGGTTCTGGGGTGACCATGCATTCATGAAGTTATTTCTATCTTATAACTGCAGCTATGCTGTCTAGTACAATGTGCAGTGTGTGCAAAATCCCACTCCCATTTGTTATCAGAACACAGTTTCTTTGCATGGAGAGGCCACATGGAGCTCATAAGGGATTTACGTGAACTTACAGGAAGCCAAAAGTCCATTGTCCTCTTTCCAAATGTTATCCATGTTTCGGAAGAAAGAGGGAAAGAAACATCCTTTGAAGCTTTGCTGTTTTATCTACATATGATCTAATATCATAGACTGAAGTTTTTAAAACTTTTACTGACTTCTGACTGATGCTTCCCCTGCCTGGTAAATTGCTCTTGGTCAGAGCTGGGTATTAAAGTACTTGGGTGATTTAGGATGTGGATGTAAATGCTGAAGCTCAGTTTATGAGCTTTATTATTTCTGGAGCAAGGCTTCCTATATAGTTCATTAATCTGCCTGATTTTTATTATCTGTCTTTCTGAACAATAGCCACCTTTCTTATCTGGCATTTTGACTCAGGGGTTTAATGGCATTTAAAAAGATGACAGGCCAATGTAGTGAAGTTACAAGTCATACGTATCAAATTGTTCAAGTCTTATTAGAGCGCTCCATCCCAGAAATGAAATCTCTGCTGTTCTTTTCCCATTTAGGCTTTAGTTTTTGCTCCGGTAGGTTGAACATAACACTCTGTATGAAACAATTTTCTTTTGCCTTCAGAAAAGAATTATCTTTTTTTGCTTGCCCACAAAACAGAATGAGTGAGACAGCAAGCAGAGGATCCCAGCTACACCATTATCTCGTATAGATTTTGAGCCCTTCCAAAATCAATATAAATAAGTTTCATTAAACCAAATCCTCCAACTTTAATGCATCTAATCTTACATTACTCTGTGGCGGACTGTTCCCACACTTGTACAAACCATTTTGCCTTCAGAAAAACATTGCATCTCCATGCTAGGGCTTCTACAAGACTTGACTATTTGGCTGCATTAGCTTCCAATTTTGAAACAAAAAATAGACCAAAATTCTTATCGATAAGAGTGTGCTGGCTTCTATTAAGCAAGAGCTAATTTAATTCATTCATTCAAGTAGGTCTTCCTACTTCTGTGGTTTATAAGATAACATTTTTATCCTTAAATTTCTTTTCAACATACTTTTAAGCTGAAGAACTCATTATACTTTAGGCGTGTGTATATATTTAAGCTGAGTGTGACTAACATTAGTTTTCCTAACAATGTGAAAATGTGCTATTCATATCCAACTTCAGCTCATTACTATACTATTTTTATTAATCTTCATAACCATACTGTGCTAAAATAAATAAGCTCTTTCATAGCAGCCTTGAATCACTTACAGAGAGCAATATGCTCTTTCTGTAGGCAGAGGAAGCACCATCTTTTCTGATGACCTGAAGCTTTTCGACTAGTGTATGAGGTTGCAAACGGTTCAGGGACACGCTGCTGCTGAGAACAGATTCTCTGCCTTGTATGGAGCAGTTCAGCCTTCACGCGTGTGTTCGGTGCTTGGAAGTGTCTCTCTGGTTTAGCACATGGTTTTTATCTCTGAAATGCAGCGCTTCTGCAATATGCTTCCAACATAATTCTGGACGAGTGCCTGTGTGAAGCCCTCAGTCTGTGGAATAGATTAGCATGAATGGGAGTGCTTCCACAGCAGACACTGAGAGCAGAGCTGTGAGAGATTTTCACATCACTTTCGGGTCTTAGGAACTGTTGCTTGTAGCCATTCCCTTCCCATGACCTCTTGATGTAAAAACCTATCTGTTTGCTAGAAGACTAACTCTTGTACAGTAAATGACAAGCTTTTTTTTCTTCTATAGTAGTTTTCTGGCTGTCTCTTGGGTTATTATCTGGATATATGAATATGGTTTGGCAAGTTAGCTTGTTTCATTGTAAAGATAATTATATTTAAAGTGATGATGATAATATATGTTCATCTTTCAGTGGTGATCACCTTTAGTGTTCCTAACAAACCTGTAAACAGAAGTGCAAACATCTCCATACCATGAGAACCACTGAGTCACCCATGTGCGGATGGAGCTCAAGGGGTCTCCATTCTGACCTCCTGTTCTCTCAGCCCTCACAAGGCCAGTGCTCCAGCCCTGGCCATCCTGGTGGTCTCTGTGGACTTCCCCCAATTTGTTTGTGTCTTTTTTTCTGCACAGGAAGGCCAAAACTGAATGCCACCTCTAGGTGCAAACTCACGTGTGTTGAGGAGAGAAGGATATCTCCTGTCCCGGGCCGTGCTCCTGTTTATGCAGCCCAGGATGCTGCTAACCTCCCTTGCTGTTCCAGGGGCAAGTAATCATATCTCATATCTGCCCTTGTTGTATTTCATGAATCTCATGATGACCAGTTACTCCAGCCTGTTTTGGCTCCTGTGAAGGGCAGTCTTGCTCTTGAGTGCATGGACAGAACGTCCCAGACTGACATTATCTGCAGACTTAATGAGATTAAAGTACTTATTCTCCTCTAGTTCATTGACATCCTGGCCTCACATGATGAGGTCTGCGGGAATTGCTGAAAAAATCCACAGAACTGAGTTTAGATTTACAGTGGATTGTGAAACTCCACAGAAACCAGGAGATATACTAGGTTGATCTGGCAAGATACCAGTCTATAAACATCCCATTTCTAAGGTTAACTCTAGTTTATGGACAAGTTCTAGTGTAGTAGACCCTGCCCTGTTCTTGCCCTGTTCTATTATTTCTGCAGATATAATAGCAAAATCTGGTTCTTATACTTGCATGTGCCTCTTGCATATTCTTACAACATTCCTTTCTCTTGAGTTTCATTGGGCTAAAGTCTTAGCGCTGTTAAAGCATAATCCCTAAGAAGCACTGCTCTTATTAACTGCCTTCTAAAAATTTCATTGAGATCTTTATATGTGTATGTTTTTCCTGCAATGTCTTACTTTCAATTTATTCACCTGAATAGTAGACATCTTTCAGATTTCATGAATTCTTCATTGATAATATCATTATTCACTATTTGAACATCCAGGAATCCTTTTAATGGAGTGGCATGAAAATCAATATGTGCTTGAAAACCGTTTTTGAATTGTTTCCTGTTCTGGCAAGTCAATAAAGTCCCACAGTGGGAGGCTGAACAGTGCCCTGGTTTAACAGCAACAGGGATCAGCTTGGGACAGGACACAAGCGTGTATGCAGGACAAGAAGTCTGTAGCTGATGCACTAGAGGGCAGGACATGTAATGTCATGCTGCTATAATGACAGCCCTGCATGGGCTGGAGAAACGGGCCCCTGTATCACACCCAGGGCTCTCTCTTTGCAGGAAATCCTGTCTTTTTATCTCTACTGGGGTTTCAACAGAGTTTTCACAAGCCAGCACATCGGTGTCTATGGCAAGGCAGTGAGGGTAGAGCTCAGGTGCTCCTCCTCCACACCCCAGACCAGGTGCAAAAAGCATTTAGATATCCATCTGCAGAAATTAAGGCATGAATTTATCTCCCTATCAAAAATGGAGAGGTTGCACTTTTCCGCAGGGGAAGTGCAAGGGGATGCAATAAAACTAACATCTAACTCTTGCTTGGCATTCCATCTGTGTGGTTCAAAGCACTTAGTAACTACGGCTTTTTTTATGGGAATAAATGAATGATGTTACTCTGCATTTGTTTCCTGGACCTTTAGAAACAATCTCTTAGTTCTTTTCTTAGCAGTTGAATGGTAAGGTAAGAAGCCAAAGATCAGTCACAGAGGTGGTGTTTGATTTCTTGAGAAATTAGAAAATAGTTTAGAATAGCAGAGAACTTTTTTTTCATGTGGTACTATACAAAAATATACTTTTGATTTATTCATCATGTCTTTATTGCTTGTTCTCTTATGTTTTTAGGACGTATCCATCAGAAGCAATCAGAGGAAGAACAGTATCTTGATGAGAATAATATAATGATTCTGTTTAATAAAAATTTTCCATGTATTCATATTCACAGAGAATGTTCCCATAGGACTCTCTAGAAAGAATTGTCAGCTGTAAATTAAAGGGATAAAGCATACATCCATCAATTTTCAGAAAATGACAATATTTTTTGTGCTGGAATGTTTCCAATTAAGTGAATCAGTTCCGTGTGTCTTGTGTAAATAAGTAAAGTAATGAAAAGATAATTCTGAGGGAAACGGCAGCAGAGAGAATTTTGCTATTGACTGGATTTCATAGCGTCCTGGTTGCCAGCCTCTGGATTGTAAATGGGTAACACCATGGAATGCAGAAAGATCTTTTCAATATCGTACAGAAACTAGCTATTAATAGAAAAAATATGTGACTTGTGTACATAAGCATATAACATAAGTATGCAGATGTTTTATATAGAAACAGCAATAAATACATGCATTAGAAGTAATTATTATGATAATTGTAGTAAACTTTGCAAAAAGTACTTGGAAATATTTTATTTTGTCCCTAGTATTGACCATTGTGCATATACATAAATGTATACATAGACAGACGTATACATTTACATCAGCTCCGCTCTGTCCAAAATTATGTTTAGCAAATGACTAACAGTGCTAAAATAGTACATGGACTTTCATCATGTTCAATTAAACTCTGTCAAGGAAAACAGAACACGATTTGTGCAAAGGAGGGACCATTATGAAAATGGAAAAGACCTCTCATCCTCTCCCCTTTTGTTTTATTATTATTATTATTGGTTGTTTCTGTGTTGTTTTTGGTTCTCCTGCGTCCTCTCACCCCTCCGGCTCTGCCATGCGGCTGTGCCAGGTGCAGACGCTCTTCTGCTCTCGCGCTCGCTATGGGTTTGTGCTCTGCTGTTTCCGCACGGCCCAGCCAGGCAGCCATCGCTCACCGTCTCACGCAGTAACTGCTCTCATTCTCCTCAGCAGAAAAGCCACAGTAACTGTCTCCACTGTTTGAGACGGTTTTGTTTCAGGCAGGATTTTTTGGGGCAATGAAATGCATCCGCACTTCCCTCCATTTTGTTCTTCCCTCACTGTGCTGCCACTTTGATACTCCTGTTCTTCCCAGTAACACACTGATCACGGTATCTTTTCTGCAAAATAGCACCACACCAAGCAGCCTGATAGAGAGATGCGCTCACGACGCATCAGTACCCAAGTACTACCAAGTGTTAGTCCTAGCTCTGCTGTTTTGACAGTAGTAAAATCTGTGTCTGTCGCTCAATCTGTGATAAACGGGTGGTGAAGTCACACCATTTCTATGCAGGGGCACGGAAAAGACTAGAGAACATGATGCTAAGCATACGTGCAGCTCTAAAGGTCGTGGCAATACACTGCTACTTGAATTTTGTCGGATCCATCTCATCATAAAAAATGACTGTACAGTAATGGAATGAGTGTTGGCAAACATTTTGCCAGTGAATTTAAATCACAGATTTATTTTAATAATGAACATGGAAGAGTGTCTTGATTGTTTTTAAGTTGTGCTGTGTGGGTTAGTGTTTTATTTTTATTCTGAGGAATTCAGTCACCAGATATACCAAGATCTCTACTCCTATGGAAATCATAGAGAAAAAACATTACAATTATAACCAGCTTAGTTTATTTGATCTGATTATGCATGAGTAGCTGTCCAGTGTATGCTAAATACATATGAGAATAGCAAGACTACTGTTTTGTTTTTAGAAATCTAAGTAAAAAACGTAAGGAATTTGCAGAATCAGAAGCAGCCTTTAAGTACTGAACAGTAAAGACCTTGGTGCTGAGTCAGGTTATGAAAATATCATCTGTACTTTACTGTTCAGGACTCAATGCCCAAGCCCAGAAGCTAGATCTCCTTGCAGAACATTAGCTGTAGGGCAAAAGCATTAATAATTTCTGAAGGGCTTTGTTCAGCCTCGAGCTGGAAAGCATTAACCACACTGCTCACTGTCATTGAGGAAAGCGCCTTGAATTCAGGTTTCCAAAATAGGAGACGATAGCAGAGCTTGTAGCTGTGTCACATCAGGATCCAAAGCTGCCGACGCGTCGGCGAGGCGGGGTGAGGAGCGGAGCTGCATCGAGGGACCGCCGCCGTGCCGCGGTGACGGGCGGCGGTGGAGGCCGGGAGGGCCACGTCGCGGGCGCTTGTGTCCCAGGGACCAGGCACCGTTCTGCCCCGGGGCTGGTTCCCGCTGCAGTGTCAAATGCCTGACCCGTTTCTGATCTCTGTGTGTCTCGTTTCTGACAGACGTAACTGGCACGAGTCCTCGTTTGATCTGCGAGATCAGAGGCAGACCTCGGGCACATCAGACACTTAATAGTGAATGTCTTTGCCTCATGATCTGGGGACAGGATTTATAGGTGTGACACTTGGTCCCAGTAGCTGGATCCAGCCAATCCTGGTCTGTGAGGAAAGCTGAAAAATCAGAAGTGTCACTGGAGGTGGGAACACATGCTTAAGGCTCCTGCGCCTGTATGTGGAAGGTCTTTATTTAACCAGGCGGCAAGGCAGGAATTCAATCTCTTTTAAAAGACCACTCACCTGTGGTTTTGGCAGGCCTGATTTGAAACCCCAGCTACACCTCAAACAAAGTCCTCTGCGTCTCAGCCAAGTGACACAGAAATTCAGGAGGTGGGCACACGAACAAAGGAAAGACCAAAATCCTTGGTCTTTAGCCTTCATTGCAAAATGGAGCTGTACCCAATGACATTCACCCCAAGTGCTCACACATCCACAGCACGGCATTGGAAAGACCTTCCTGCATTCCCTGAGCGGGTGGGAAGCTGTGGGGCCTGGCCGCAGCAGGGGTCCTTTTGCAGGACCTCACTGTAAGGCACGTTTACAGGGCAGCAGCCCATGGCTGAGGCCCAGCCTGTGCTGTGGGAGCTGCCATAGCTGCACGTAGCCTCTTCCCATCCCTCCGCAGCACTTACATCGAGAAGGACCCTTCGTATTCACGCTGTAGCTGCTGTTACCACTGAGCATCTTGTGGCTCAGATTGGTGAACCAGTCAATTAGTGAGAAAACTGGAATCTTAAATGAGTTCATTGCACTTCAAAGTGCAGAATGCCCAGGAGTCAGCACTGTTGGACTGCTCCATCATTTCTTTGCCTTAACAGTCAAAAAATATTTTTTTTTAGTCTAGGAGACATTGACATAACTATTTGGGTGACATTCAGATGAGCTAGCTAGGCCAGGAAGCAGCAAAAGGGAGTGTGCCAGCAAATTCTCTCTCTCTCCCCCCCAGTTCTCTGTCAGTTCTATAATCTCATTTACCATGGAGCAGTGAGAAACACAGAGGAATCTACTGAGTTGTCTTTATTTCCCTTGGTGGATGTCACAGATGTTTGAGATCTACTGAGCTGCTCTAACCTACTTGGTGTTTTCAGCAAACAGATGGTTTACTTAGTTGCACTAGTTGCTAGACCTTCACTCATGTGGAAGAAGATTTATTTTTCCCCTAAAATTCCTGAAAATCAAGATGCATTAGACTTTCAGACTGGCACATATTTTTGGTATGATTGTCTTACCCAGTGTAGCCTGGCTGTTACTGTTGTCTTGCACTAACATCTTCAAGTCTTGGTCATGGACCAGAACATTGTCACAACAGGGCTTGGTGATTAAAAAAATGTTCTCTTTCCTTCTCAAAAAAACTCTTTGCCACCACTTGAGCTGAGGGCAGGACATCTCAGCTGCTTTATTCAGCCCTTACAACATCTCTCATACATGCAGCCTTGCAGTATTTGGTCAATGGTGGATTTCTGTCCGGATCTGGAAGGGATCTGGAAGACAAAAATCTCCTGGCATCCAGACAACAATGGACACGAGTGCCATGTCCCTGCTCATTACAAGCCAATGGTTCAAAGACAGCAAGCTGAGCCAAGGAAGGAGCGAGGTTTGGGTGCCTGCCTTTGCCAGTTTTTGTGGTACCACTGAGCACAACTACTCTGGCAGCCCAACCTCCAAGCAGAAGACAAGATCTGTGTCCCCAAGCCAGTCCCTAATATCTTTTCTGCTCTCTTGGAGACTCATTTGCTATCTCAGAAACATTTTTGGGGCAGACACATCACACTAGATATAGAAACAACCTTCTGTAATGGTTCTTTGAATCTCTCAGATCTCAGGTTAACAGTCCTGGCCTCAACGTTAGGCAGACAATAACTGCTCCAGTTTGCAAGGATGAAGTCCAGCTGGCAACTGATGTTAACTTCTTCAGCCAAGGTAGTACAAGTGCGCAGTATGTGAGTCACAGCAGGGCTGATGTCGTTCAGCAGCAATTAATTTGCTCCTGAGGCAAACGGGTCCAAATGGTAAAGGTTTTTGCAAATGGAATTTACCGTTCCAATGCAAATAAGTAACTAGCAAACAATAACCACTCAAGCCTAAAACCCCAGCCAGCAGTTGGTTGACATTTGTGCTGCAAAGAGTTTACAGATTCCCCATGAGTTGGATAGGAGCTGTGTTTTGCAGCAGCAATTGATATATTACTGTGACAATGATTAGAAATAGAAGGACCTTCTGGCAAGCAAGTTTGTGATTTGTTCCTTTGCAAACAAGCAAGAAATGTCCAGCTGGCCAGCGGCCATACTCAGGAAAAAGCCCCATGGAAGATGCAGATTTTTATCTCTTCTCTGCTTGAATTTTGCCTGTTAAACTGTGAAGGAATTAGTTCTTTATTTTGCACCAAAATTTGTTTGTATTTAGTAACGTCTCTACAAAGAGAGTAAGTCAAGGGGCGCAAAGGTCAGATGCCCAGCTGTCTTCCAGATATTTCCCTTCTCAGGCACAGGCAGCACTTTATCTGGTATTCATGAACAGAGAATCATTCTCATTTATATCGCAGCCACCCCTGTAGGGATCAATCAAATCCCCATTGTGCTGATGCCTGATTGGTGCTCGTGAGTAGAAAATTGCCAGAGCCTGCTTGGCTGCGGTTCAGAAACATCCCTTTTTTGCCATGTAAGGCTTAGCATGAGTACATTGTGATCAGCAGAGCACGTAAGCGCTTGTTTAAGGCAATCTCTGCCCAGAAAAACATTTCAGAATGTTTTTAGGTCTTGAAGAAAGTGTAACTGAGGCATGTGCAAAAATATTCGGCTAACGCAGAAAGGGCTGTTGCACCCAAATCTTGAATCTTCTCAGCATCCCACATAAAAGAAAGTTTCCATTGGATGTATGTAGGGTTTTTGAGAGGTTTTGGATAAAGTGAACAAATTTCTCTCATATGCCTATTCAAAGCCAATCTCACTGACCTAATAATGTTCCTGCAGAGAAGAGAAGCTAGTGGGAGAGCACTCGTCATCCACAAGTACATAACGGGCCTGAGCTGCAAGGGAGGTGAATCACTTCAAATTTCCTAAACAAAATAATTAAGTGTAATAAGCTAAAATTAAACTATGAAAAATGAGGCTGAATGAAAAGAAAAATACACCAACAACAAAAGCTGCCCAATTATAAAGAAGTCTTGATGGGAAAAATGGAAACAAACAAAATGGCATATAGTATTTGGGGATAATTAACCAGTTATGGACTCAAACAGCACAGTTAATTCTTTACTGTTTGGTAACGGTCAAGCTGAGACTGGTCAGATATATGAAAAGTTAATGCATGCTAATGAATACATTATTAATGTGAATATGGCAAAGACTATATGTGGTTTTTGCTGTAAAAGAAATAAAAAAAAAATCTACCTTGACAGGCATTTACCACAGAGTATGACTGAGTCAATACAATTACTTCATATTCTGGGTATTGAGTAAAATTGTTGTATCTTAGAAATCACTAAGCTATTAAGCCTGGAAAATGCTGACTTTGTAATGTTGATAACTGTAATGCAGTGGAAACATTGTTTGGAATCAGTGGAGTGCATCATAGTTATAAGGAATTTCTCCTTAATGCTGTTATAGTAATTGAAGCTGCATTTTATCTCTTGCATAGCAAAGCAGGTTGAAACTGACAGAATATTTTTTAAAATTCCTTTTCACAGTGTTGAACAATTTTCTGCATTCATCTGGCAATTCCTTCTCTGATTTTCATGCTCTTTGTGGAACTTGCTCTAATGAAAATGCTGATAAATATAGATCTTTTAATTTTTTTAAAAAGATATTTAAATGCTGCAGTATGTATAGGTTACCTCCTTACAGAATAGAGGATCACGATATTTCACATTTAAAGAGAAAAACAAAGTGCTAGAGTCAGCCCCTAGGTACACATATCTGAATCCAACTGAATTCAGTAGTGATATACTTAAAATAACAAGATCTGTGTAGACACATACAGCATACCATTCAGTCTTATTTTCTATTTTAAGATGTAATGTTTAAAAGTCCTCTGCATAAGGTCCTCCTAAGATTTCCCTTCCTTTCTGTGATTATTCTATATCTTTAACTGACCAGGGTGACTCAGCAGTACTTGACTTTCAGCACATTAAAAAATATTCAAGGCTCCCCTTACACGGAAAGGCAAAGGGTAGTGTTGAAACATTGTCAGCTTTCTCATATACATGTGAAAGCAATAGAAAAAATACCAAAAAAAAAAAGAAAAAAGCAACTAATTGACACAGTTTCCCCTGTAGCTTTCAGACACTTCTGTCGTCTTCATTTTCCTTTTTGCAATATATGTGAACATTCCTTGTGCATTAGGCTGGCTTGGTTTCCTGCATCATTATCTGGTCTGACACTCCTAAGGCAGGCAATGCTCCCACTGAATTCAAGCCTAATATGGGTAATTGTAGGAACAGAAACCAATTTCGGTTTTAGTAGTATATCTATGACTTAAACAAGCGCGCGTTATACACATTGCCCGCAGTCTACATTCACACTGGTGTTATATCACTGCAGCTTTTGGTGAAATTGCTTCTAACTTGCACCAGTCAGTACAAATTTTATTCCTCATACCACTAAGAACGGTTCTTCTTGAAGGAATTGCGTGATGTGAAAAACTGCTGTTGTGGAAGAAAATGTTGATGTGTGTGTGACTGGATGGGCAAAATACAGCAGATACCCAAAAGGAGAGAGCACCAGATCCTCAAACCTGTTTGGGTTTCAAGTGTGTTCTCACATGCGTATGCCATGGACAAGTAATACCAGTGTAAATAAGAAATATTGAGGTTTGGCAGGGTCTATAGGATTGGCATCAGCATGGAGGGTCTGCCTAGCATGATGTAGGGGACACTGCTCTATTTGATTTAGGACATCTCTTAACACAGACACGGCTGAAAGAGTATTGGGGGATTTTTTGTTTCTTTCTTTCTTTTAATATGATTAATTAACAACAAAATATTTGGACCCTTACTTTTATTAACATGTAAGTGCTCTGTTTCAACACCTGTTCCTCGTTCTTTCATGCAGTCTTAGGAGAGCATTTGGTATATTTATTGGAAAGTAAAAGGATTTATTGCAAATCTCTTACTGAGAAGTCTGTATGTACCAAGAGAATACCTGAGGTTTTGAAAACAAAATGTTCTTGGTGCATCCTCTTAAACTCTTTTTATCAAGTGGATTTGAATGGCATAGAAGACTGTTGCTCAATGGGTTACTGTAGAGCATCATTGTCACCTTCACCTAAAATAAATGGCCCTTAGCAAAGAGCTCCTTAGCACAGCAGATGGCCTGACCAGATTCGTGTACTGTGTGCCAGCGTTGTCTGCTGTGCAGTTACCGGCTGCACGTCCCTCCACCACCTCTCTCCTGTGGGGAGCCTCTTCTGCCTCTTCACATGTGCAGACTTCCACCTGGACTGGTGCTCAGACCAGACCAGTGTCTAAATTAACCTCCTGTGGCAAATGAATGCCATACCTGCAGCTCAAGGCAGGTTCTCATACGCATCTAACAATAGAAAAGAGTGATTTTCTAGCACGTCTCACAACTGATTTTTTTTTAAGTCTTTTAAAATCGCGTATACGCAACAGTTCTGGCAAAAAAAAGCTAGCTGTAGACGGTTGTTTCCGCCCGAAATGGAAGTTGTTTCCAAAGCCAAGGTGGCTTTTCAGCTGTGATATGCCACCCAGAGTGTAGTGTGAGCTGATGTGCTATGCGCCTGTCACTGCATTGAGACTAATGTGATGTGTCACAAAATACTGCAGCTGTTTCCCACACTTCTAAAAGCAATTTCCACTCCATTAAATTCTATCCTTTACGGTGTCCTGAAAGCCAGAAATAGGCTCCATTTTACCTACAGTTTTAGCACTTGCTACCAATCTACCCTTCATGGCTTGTTAAATTAAAACTACTCAATCAGGTTCTGCTGTTAGCCATTCTATGTCAAATCAGGAGTAATTCCAAATCTACTGCTGAAGTTGGTATTGGTTAGGAATTGAAAGGGGATTTCTTTGGACTGCATAGGCCATATATCCTATGGGATATCTTCTCTACAGGGTAGTTTGACCTGTTCATTGTGGACTGAAATTTCCTGTACAGTGAACTGAGGAGTTTTTGTTTCAGAAGTGGATTTTGATTCAGAAGTGATTGAAATTATAGTAGGTCCATTTTCTCTCCTGAATTCTGCTGAAGAGGTTTTGTATAGCACTACATTTTCCTCCTAGAACTTCCAGTTTCTTGTGTGGGGATGTTTCCTGAGAGAGTGAAGATGAGTATTTGAGAAGCAGCGATAGCCGGAGAGATCCAGACAATCTGTGTACTTTCCTTTACTCAGATCTTTTGGGATCTCCAGATCAAGGAGGTTAAACCCTATGTTTAATCCTTGCTTAAATCTGGCTCTCCCTGGAGACACCGTTGTGCAGTAGAGCTTCGGACATGCTGCAGACACTTGGGGAAGCTCAATGCTGGTTCTGTAGATCTGTAGGTGGACTCAGCGGAAAGGGAGGAAAATAGCTTCATAACAGCCCTGCAGCTGAGCCCTGCTTACCACTGAAACCAGTACGTGAATTCACATTGTTTCACATAGGAAAGGCAGCTGGCCTCTAAACCTGGATTTACTTTTTATTGAGCCAGTTCCAGTGGGTAAGCGTGACTCCCACAGGTAGGTACTCATAGTGATGAATTACTCTCCACTGGACTAGTAAAGAGAGTTTTTAACCAGATGGTAAATGGACACCCTGGGGCCTAGCTAGGAATTACACAGCTTGTTACTTCAGATTTGATAGAGAGCCATAGCCTTCCTCTTTAAGTGTGATGGAGAGAGAGAGAGACAAAGGCTACCTCTTTTGTAGCAAACTGTGCAAGAGCCACGGCCCCTCTTCTGGCTTGATGTTGCCACATATTCGTGCAACTAATTTCTTCTAGTCTTCAAATTACAGTTCTGCATCCAGACCCCTGTTGGCATTGCTCCCTGGAGGCCAGCTCCCTAATGGTGCCTAGGAATTGTTTGGGGAGTGCAAATGAAAATTGTGCCAGGTATTCAGACCAAATAGCTGAATGATGCGAGAGACCAGCTGAGGTGCCAGGGCTCATGTTGTGGCTTCAGCAACACAGACTTAGCCAAAATGTCCTCAAAATACTCGGGAAAAGCTGAATTTGGGGAAGTCAAAGGCGGACTGGATTAGTGCAACCAGTGCCCTTCTCATGCAGGCCACAGGCATAAGATCTAAAGGACTAAGCAGGTTCAGGTTTTCGTCTTGCAAGGACTTCAGAGCTCATTCTATTTTGTCACTTAAAGCCATCCACTGCACAGGAGCTGGGGGATCTTGACTCAACCGGAGCTATCAGATAGGATTGCTTCCTCCCCATGAAAGCTTTACACAAGCTTCTCCTCACAGTAAAAGCCCTCCAGTGTCTCAAGTTCTGTTTTATGAAATTAACTTGTAGTCAATGAAATTTCTCTCTGCTGGATGAGGCAGACTGACAAAAAATGTGAAAACAATTGTGTGTCCCCCTAGCCCGGTCTATCATGCAAGGCAAGGCCTTCCCTTCAACCCCAATTACAAGGATAGTAGTGTGTGGTAGTTCCTTGGTCTGCAAGACTGATCGCCCCTGGGTCTCTAGTAAACCTCTTTCTTTTAGCCATCAGAGGCCAGCTGTGCCTGAGCTCTCCCTTGCCTCAGTCCTTGTGTGTGCCACCCATGCTCATGGGCCATGCGCCCATGCCGCTCATGATGTCCCTCATTCACTGCCCATGTCTCCTATTGCTCCTGAGGCAGTCCCTTAAGTGAAGGTAAGGCAAACCAGCAAGAATCCACACTGCCTACCCACAGCCTTTTACCAATGTCTAGCTACAGCAAATAATCCAACAAATACTCTTCCCAGGGCAGCAAGCCTCGCAGAGTTTGGCTTAACCCCAGGCTTGGGTTGAAGGGCACCAAAGTTGTCCTGAAGCTCTTTCCACACTGACAAAACTTTAGCAAACCCCTATGCTCAAAACTATGACTCACTGGAGAAATTAGCCAATAAAATCACTTCTGATAAAAGAGATTTAGCCTTTATTTAATACCACGTTAAATAAATTGCAAATTGTAGCAGTGAGGATTTAGTACTTATGGCACTAACCATATTACTTAGCATTTATATAGTGCTTTGCTCATTCAGAGCCCTTTGCTAACTTAATTCAGCCACCCTCTGCATATCATGAGGGAAGTCAGGAAGATTTAATATTCCCAGTGATAGATAAGGCATATGTCCTAAGGCATAAGGACTGGCAGAGCCCCGTTACTTTTCCTCTTCTCCTGCCCTCAGTCCCATCCGAGTTAATTTTTGATAGGTGCAGCCCGTATGTATGCCCTGGAAATCCCCAGCAGAGCAAGAACCAAAATCCTGTCTCTGTGAGGAGAATCAACTAATGTCCGATGAAAGGAGATGTCTAAGATGATGATGAGGATTTAGAGAGCAGATCTGGTGGCTCTGAGATGGGAATAGGGAGGGAAGGATGGGGAGTGCGCAGGCTGAGGAGGACACTTGCATGTACTGTGGGTCTTAGATAGGAAAGGATTTGGCACGAAGGCTGGTGAGATGCTTCTGATGTAGAAAGGGTTCAGACTTGCTTTGAATGATGCTACTTGATGAGCTAAGGTAGGACATGATAAAGGGTATAAGGAGAAGGGCAGCCGGTCTGACATGCCTGGGACACAGTCTCCAAGCATTAAAAGGGCATAAGGCTTCAGAGGAGTAGGTGGAGGCAGAGGAGCATCACTAGGAGTTTGAGTAGCTGGCAGGTAGTGCTGGGAAAGGGTCTGAGCGTGGGAAGAGCCCAGGGTAGGATTTCTGTGGAAGTTGTTGTGCAAAACTGGAAGCACTGCCTGGGGTGCTGGGTGCCTGTGGGTCACGATGGTGTCCAGGCCCTGTACACACCATCACTATCCACCTCCATCTGAACCTCCTCCAGCCCGGGACATGATGCTCCTGACTCTCTGTTTCATCCTTGTTTTTTCAATGAGAAACACAGCATCCCTAGAGCTATAGAGAGAATAAGTGACTTTCAGCACTGGTCCATGTATTCTGTTCAGAGAGGAGGGAAAAAACAGGCAAGTTTGAAGCCTGACTTTAAATTGCCCGATTACCATTAGTTGCTGGGGGCCAAAACATGGTGGGGAAAGGGGCTTGGAGGCTCTGCTGCAATGAGAGGAGGATAGTTAAGCTGCTCTATGTATATTTTCTGGGGTGCACACTTCATAGATGCTCCACGGGACAACCCAGGAGCCCCAATGGGGAGGGCAGGACCAACACGGCCCGTCCTCCTTCACCCAGCACCACAGGCACTAGGTCCTCGCCAGCCCCAGCGAGATGAGCGAGGTGCAGGAGCTGGGAGGGAGCTCCCTGCATCCCTCCCCGTTTCCCGCAGCTCCCCAGGACCCCCCAGCCGTGTCACATCATGGCACAGTCACATCCCCGTCCAGGACAGGAGCCGCCTGTGAGCTGCCCGGAGCCGCCGCTCGTCCTGCACGGCTGCGTCTCACCGGGCGAGGGGCTGCTCCGCAGGCAGGGATGCAGCAAGGACAGCGACCCTGGCGAAGCGCCAGCAACTCTGCTGTCATTAGGGGTCCTCACTTTAAATGGCAAACGTGCCTCTGTGCAAACGCTCCCCTCCCCTTTAAGCGGGTGCATATCTCTTGGTTTCAATGTGTGTCTCTAGCACAGGGATCTGACCCATACATTGCAGACGTTTCTCAGACCAAAGTAATGCATACTTTTAGCAAAGTAATGATGCCATTATTGATTAATAAGCTGATTAATGAATAAGACTATTGATTTTGCTATTATTGATTAATAGGCTGTTAATGAATAAAACACTTGACTGAGTAGTACCTACTACCCATGTAAAATAATATCTGCAAAAGCGTAGTTATTGCAGGGCTGAAACATGCTTAGCATCTTTTTTAAACAATCCAATTTTTTTTTTTTGCTTGGAGAGGTATTTTAGTATAAAACAATTTTTTTGAAAGTTTGACACTGACTTTCAAAGAGTTAAAGTTTCTTATTTAGCAATACCTCAGCTTATTATTCTATAAGCTTGCTTCAATAGTGATTTTTTTTAAATTGTAAATTAACTTTCCATTTCAAAAACTACTAGAATAAAAAGCCTTCCTGGAAGGTCCCTGCAACTATAAATTATTAAACTGCAAAACACTAGAACAAATATTTATTTCATTTGCTTCTTAAAATGCATTGATTTTGTTCCACATCTCTCTCCACATGTCAACAAATAGTTTCAGGTAGTGTTTAAAATTAGATTTTTAATAGAAAGAGGAATAGATACCTATGAGAAAAAATCAACCTCAAATTGCATTGTATTCTATACATAGCACATGCTCATAATTTAATAACTCTAGGCTGACCCTGCTTTAACTTTTTGCTTTAAAATCACTCCCAATTAAATTGGTCTTACCATTTTAAGGAACAGTGTTTCTTAACTGCAAAGCACTGGACACAGCCTAAAGGACACACTCTTTGTGACACTGTTCTTTATTATCACAGGTACAGAATTCTGATTTGGCAATGTTGCACATTCAGATCACTGAACACTTATTTACTGGCCAAGGAAGGAATTTGCAGTCTCTAAAATGGTTACAAATGGGGTTTTGTCAGGATGCATTCATTATAATCATTCTGATCTCAGTGGAGTCCCAATGTCTTATGTTGGGTAATAACAGCAGAGTCTTACCAACCGTTGATGAAGATACCATGGGGTTAATCTTTAGTCCTGGAAAAGGAAAGCAGCGCTTGCTCCCAAGCCTGACAGATCCCTCGTGTCCTCTCATTAACTGATTGGCAGGATGTTCTGATCTACAGCTCAGCACTGACAGCTCCCAGTTTATTTGCAGCTTTGAAGCCTGGTTCTGTAGTGCTTCTCTTCTGACAGCAGATGAATGAAGGTGTCACTGTGGGACACTTTTAGGCGGCTGCTGCAGAGAGAACCCTCCTTGCCTTCCCTCGCACAATCCTCTGGTTCGCTCCTGGAGTTTGCGCCTTTCCCCTCGGCTGAGTTTAGCTCCATCAGCTCCAATTCGTGCTTGGCAGCTGTTTCTAAAACTCTCTGCTTGTTATAGTACCTGACAAAGTTGTTAATGATGGGGTGGATGGGAAGAGCAATGGCTATCACCCCACAAAGAAAACTGATGGCAGCATTCAGTTTTCCTAGCGTTGTTTTTGGGTATATGTCTCCATATCCAACTGTGGTCATGGTGATGATTGCCCACCAAAATGACTGAGGGATGCTTTTAAATAAGGTTTCAGGGTGACTTTGCTCCATGGTATAACCCAGGGCAGAAAAGACAAAGATGCCCACAGCTAAGTACATCAGGAGCAGTCCCAGCTCCTTGAAGCTTCTTTTCAGAGCGTATGTCAGAGTCTGCAGTCCTGAGGAGTGCCGGGCAAGCTTGAAAATCCTCGCGATCCTCATGATGCGCAGCGCCTGCACTGCCTGTTGGACATTGCTCAGCTCCATGAGTTTGGCTCCCAAGTGGGTGAGGATGAGGCTCACATAGAAGGGAAGTATTGCTAGCACATCGACAATGTTCATGAAAGACAGAGCAAAGTAGAGTTTGTTTGGAGAAGAGATTAGCCTAAGCACATACTCCATGGTGAACCAGCCTATACAGACAGTCTCTATGCTGTCCAGGGTTGGATGCTCCATGCGATTCCCCTCTGAGTCTACAACCTGCAGGTCCGGAATGGTCCCCACACACATCACTATGGAGGAGATCAAAATAAACAGGAAGGACAGAACTGCAATTACTCTAGCTGGGTAGGATGATTCTGGCTTCTCCATGAATTTCCAGATGTATTTTTGGCATCTTTTCCAGCGATTTTCAGAGGCATCCACTCCCAAGTCATCCAGAATCAACTGCACCCTTCGGGCTATTTCTTCCAGTTCCTCCTTTTTTTCACTCAGATGCGTTTTGCAGCAGTCATCCAAAAATTTAAGATCCACTTTCCAAAATTCCATCTCATTCTTAAAACATATAGGACATATTCCTTTCTTCATGTGAATTTCTCCAAAGTAGTATACATCAATAATGCATTTGAAAGCATCCGGATCTCTGTCAAAGTAAAACTCTCTTTTTCCAGGATCATAGTCGTCACAGAGGGAGAATATGCTATCATATCCCCCTGACAAGCAGTTGACCAGCTCTGCCAGCCGTGTTTCTGGATACTGGTTCAGGTTGTCTCCGTAGAACACCTGCCTTACCCCACCAACATTAACCACAATCTCCGTTTCTTCATTTTTTTCTGGCCCATCAGTATGCATGTCTGGAAATTTAGATTCACCTGCCATTTTAATTGTTTTGGATTTTATTTGATTCTTTAGCCTGTTGTTTGGCTTCAAAGCTTTCTAATTTTTCATGAAAGCAAATCAGCACAAAGCCAGCTCTATTACAAGCGTTACCAAATTGACTTGGAGTCGTGGCGGGAAAGGCTACAGAAATAAACCAACAAGCTGGTGAGGTATGCAACAAGCTGCAGTGAAAAGACAAGTCATCTGGCTGCTGTTCCTGAAAGCAGGATGTTAGAAAGCTCCAGCAGATTTGAAAGAGAAGAAACCGTTCAGTAAAACTCACCCCTCTGCTCAGTGCTCGAGAGTCTTTTCAGGTTCCATTCTCTGTCTAAAGTGATATTTATTCACAGGTTGGAAGTCACGGCAGAGAAATAAATCCCATGCTCTGATTAATGCAAAGTGAAGTGACTGACAGTTCTCAAAGAGACAAGCAGCAGGCTGTGCCCACGGAAAACTGTTGCAGTTTTGTCCTCCGTTCCACAGATTTCCTTGGGAAGCTGCTTTTTAATTTGGCTTTCCTTCCCGTTTTCGTTTGACTTTGAGATCTTCCAGAGTTTATCTGCTGACTCTGTCACATAGTCAGTGCAAGTGTGCAGAGGAGAAACTTGCGCTTGTTTTCCCTTTGCTGTTTCCCAACACAATAGCGAATCCCGGCTGCGCGGAGCCGTTTCCAAACTCTACCCTCTTCTGGTGAAAGCCAGCAAAGCACCCACTTTACAGAAAACACAGCTCTGCTATTCATACACCTGCCTAGCTGTGAGGTAATCTGGTTTTATACTTTACTGCACTTTTTAATGATTAAAAAAATACATAAATATCAACCAGAAAACATAATAAAGTTATTCAGAATTGCAGTTTGGCTCTTACATAGGAAAGAGTCCCCTATCAATTTCTTCTGATGGCAGAAGTCAGAGAGAAAACAATGTGGTTTTGAACAAGTACACGTTGTAAATCTTGCTTTCAGTGGGACTGGTGCAAGTCTAGAGTAATTCTCTGTCTGGACATTGATTTACTGTAGATTTGTACTAGTGTCTTTGAGAGCAGAACAGATAACCATAAAGTTTTGTTTGCAGATGTAGAGCAAAACTTCTGCTGCACTTTAGGCATGTTGCCCCAAGATCTGTGTGCTTGTTTTTTGCTGTGTTTTCTAGATCTGTGGTAAACTGCCTCTCGTGAGTGTTCAGCTATTTTACCTGTGATGATTTCTCTGTGAATGCTACTTTCCATCAATAATGTGTTATACTGTATCCCATCTAGCACTTGACAAATAGAAATGAAATGACAAGTTTTTCCTTTTAGCTTTGCTTTTTCCAAGCTCCCATGGTTCCAGGTTCACATGAGGTAATTGCTGAGCCATCTTTGCATTTGTAATGCAAAAAATATCACTACACAACTCTCTGAAATGGGCTCTAACAGTTGTGATACAGCAAAACCCAGTTAATTATTTATTTGTTCCTGGCTACCTCTAAAAGATCTATTTCAGCAGTGCTTGGCCCTTTCGAATTTACTGACTTTAAAAAGCTTATGGTGATGGCAGAAGGATGGTAAGGACCAAACCCAACTGGCATTTTGCTTCTTTAGGCTTGCGCCCATCTGGGGACAAAGGGGACATTGTGCTTGTGCCAGCAGCACCGGTGTGGGGACCAGGGGGCACACTCCAGGCCACCTCCCTAGCTGGTGTGTCTTCTCCACGGGAACCGGAGGGTAGTAAAAGGATATACACTGGACCTTGCCTTGACCTGGAGTGTGGACACAGCCCTAAATACCTTACATGCTGCTTGCGGATACTCCATGAGACTTAGGCATGCACAAGCCATGAGTTAAAATCACGGATCTAGGTCCTTTTCAGACCTTCCGATGACCCTCCTTGTCTCCGAGCTCTTGCATGCTTGAGGAGACTGAAAACGTACAGGGAAGAGATGTGTCTTCCAAGCTTGAAGAGAGAGAAGTAGCACAATCCCCATCCCTCTGTCACACGCGCTGTGCACCCACCACTCCAGAGCAAAGGACAAGGAACAGTAGCTGTAGGGGTTGTTGGAGATCCATTTTCTACCCTGACGGATGAACCAGTGCACATTGTGGTTTCCATCTTTGTAACCATCACCTTATTCAAATGAAAGTTCCAGGAAAAAAGGGTAAATCTATCAGTGTAGATAGATTTCGGTGTAGATAGTTGTCAGTGCTGAGTGTTTGTTCAGACACATGAGATTTGTGAGTTCAGGAGGACAGGAAAAGTACCTTGAAGACATGGAACAATCCAGCATTGCTGAGGGTTCAGAGATAAATATTTACCTATTCAACTGCACGCTGCAGTGGGACTTCTTTGTCCCACTTACGAACATTATAGCTTGATTTTAGCACAGTCAATTTTAAGATACAAATAGCTGTGACATGCATGCACAGATGAAAATGAGGATGGGATTACTGACTACCGGAACCTTTCAAATTAAAACTGAGATCTGGGAAGGATAAATGGAAAATGTTGTCAGAATGCATCTGTGTAGGAAACCAGGTTCTTTAGGTTCTAAGCTCAGATTTTACTGCCTCAGACTTGTGCTCTCTCTGATCAAGGACTCCTTGCAGTGACCTCTTGACTTTTCTTTAGGTAGCAAAAAATCAGTGTGCGATCCAGCCTGACAAATATAGAAATCAGCACCTTCACTTCCATTTTTTTAACTCTTGTCACATAATTTTAAGGAAAAAAAAAAAAAGCACCTACAAAGTAGTCACACAGAATTAGTACATATATTGTTCAATTTGAAAGGTGAAATCAGCTCTCAAAGATAAATCTCAGAACATTTTTTAAAGGGTTGGTGAAAAAAGAACTGTTTTTGAAATGCCAGATCAGTTTTTAGGAAGATTTTACTTACCACGGCTGCTAAAATTCTTGTGCTTTGCCTTGTCTTGCACCTTTTCAGAGTTCTTTACACCTTTCAACATAACTGTCAAGTGTTAGTGATCGGGTAGCATTTTAAATCCACTTTTACAAATGTAAATGAACCAAAGAAGGGCCAGGGGAAATCATAATGAATTAAGACCTTCTTTTTGTGGTTGAAATGAATGAGACTGGCTCACTTGACAAGTGTTTTTTATCAGACCTATCACAGAGTGGCAAATGACAAGAGTGGAATGAATAATTTGGAGCAAATAATTTATTTCACTAATTTAATTCATTTTTCATCCATGAAAAGGATCTAATCTCTGATCTAATAATTCCAGTAGGTAATCCTTGTCCTGTAACTCATTTATGAATAGTTTGCTGCATTTATTAGGGATTCTAAATCCAACTTCTCCCCGTTTGTGTGGGTTTGGCAAGCAGGTCATGACACGCTCTTCTCTGTGTTGTAAGTGAGCGAGCGTTAGGGAATGAATTCTTAGAGACCTTACAAGAAACAGAGCGGGTATTTTTTTACTACATGGGCATCTGGATGCAGCTGGGGTTCAAACACTGTAGCAAAAAGGAAGAATCTCCAGGAACGATGGGGCAGTCAGGGACCATTCCCAGAAGGCATTCTGCAAGTGCCCAACTGTTTTGGAGACTACAAGGACTACAAGACTAGGTGGGGACCAGTTGGCCTCAGTACCCAAAAACATTTTTGAGTGCAGGGAAAGCTAGCTGGAACATAACAGTGGTCCTGGGTCACCTATTGCTGCTGCGCACCCAATTTTTCGGTATTGTGACTTCTAAGGCACAGTCATGCGGTCTTCAGAGATCTCAGAACTGCCAGTCAGTTTGGTGTGAAGCTCATTCTTACTCGACATAACCAGTCCCCTGCTTCTCCTTTTGCTATGTCGTGTTTGATTTTTATGGGTTGCAATGACACAGGGTCAGAATTCTGATGCATCTAGAAAGAGATCTCTACATCTGTTATACAACTTGCTTTAAGATAGCTGCAAACTAAAGAATGGTGTTCAAGGCAATGTCAGTGAAAACGTACCATGGAAAAGTGATCTAAAGGAGACAGGGAAAAAAAATTGAAATATTTTATTCCTTTTCCTTCCCATGGTGCTTTCTGAGGAAAAAGCTTTCAGTTTGCCACATGGGCCTCTTTGGTAGCCATTAGAGCAAGCTTCTGTGTGGAAGCACCATATAGTTGCTTAGTGCCAATTAAAAGAAATGAGAGCAAGATAAACAGGAAGGAAAAAGGAGAAATGAACAATATCTTCTCAATCTGCAGAAGGAGCAAGTCATCTGGAGGACCTACTCTGGTTACTCTACTGTTGCCAGCATAAATGAGAGGAAAGACTTTGGTCTAAGACTTTTTCAGGATTTCTAAATCAAAGGAGGCTGCAGCAGTTATTTACATGACCTTGCACAGCTCACTGGAACATCTAGGCCAACTCTGGCAAATTAATCCAAATAATAACCTGTGTTGCTTTATTGTTTGTAACTCAGTATTGCAGATCAATTTTCAGATACTATCTCAATTTATTCTTGAAATTCAGTGTCTTGCCACTCTGACAGCAAACCTGGTGTTACATTCCCACAGCCACGGTGGTTCCCAGGACAGATGCTGGGACACTTACCCATTACCAGCGCTCCAACCCCATACATTTCTCTTACATATCAGCGGGATATCAGCACATGACTCACTTTCATAAACAGTAACACCCCATGAGAGTAGGAGAGCTGTGTTGTGGTATCTCAGCGGTACCAGGAAAGCTGCCTGAATGCATGAGGTAGTAGCTCATGGTCACTGTGGTGACTAACTGGTGGTCTCCTGTGTTTGCAGTGGCCTAAGAGAGGGAGTCTGAGTGTGAAAGTCATCTGCTGTTGACAGATATTTCTTTCAACAGGTCGAGTCTTCCAAGTCCCTCGATATGGGCTCCATCAAGGGTAAAGTGAGTGAAGCAAAGAATACATTTTCAATACATCTGCATGTTTTATATGACACTTTCTCAGTATATCAGTATTCTTGCAGATTAATATGTAATAGTTAAACACTTATGGTTAAAAGCAAGAGCTTGTGAACTGTTTGAACCAAGATGGATATCTGAACTGTACCAGAAAAACTTTCCATGAGTCTGGGGCCTATGTGTCTATAACTCCAGCATACATACATATATCTCCTTGAGAAATAGTTCATATTGAATAAGTATTTTCTCAGTTTATTTTCCCCTCTGTTAGTCGCTTTGGGCCTTTTTCAAGTTCAGTAGTCACAAAATTTATACGTATGCAGTCAATTTATTATAGCAGATTGATTCTTCAGATCTTTTAATTAATTCCTTATTGAAAGACTGGTAATAGCTTGCTGTAAGTTTTAATTGGCTTTGCTTTCTATTTTACATTAATGAGTCTATTTTCCCATAAAATTAGACCTGCCTTAAGTGACCACTCAGGGGATCAAGCAAATCTCTGACTTTATGTAATTGGTTTTAAATAAATAAGATGCATCTTCCACTGCAAGAAGCTAACAGCTGGGTTCAAATTAAGTACATTAGTGATTCGTGAACAGGATGTGAGTGGGATGCTGTAAAACTTTCAAGAGCCTTGTCTTGTTTTCAGAGTTGCTATTTGGGTAAAGATTGGAAATGCATTTTTTGCTCTTAAAGACTGTCATCAAAAGCTTTTGGTTATTATTATTTCTTCCTTTGAACTTTGTTGCATATGCATAAAGAAGAGAAAAACTAGGTGACAAGACTTTTATTACAGTTGCGGAGACAATGACTTAGGATTGAACTGCTAACATTTCTCTGGTCTTGGTATGGTGGCAGTGCTCAAAAAAAATTATGTATGTTCTTGTAATTAAGACATATATCATAAGGAATATACACCAAGTGGTATATTCAGTGGTATATGAAAATACACCAAAGGACATTTGAACAGGTGACCTCAGTTCTGGCATTTCCCAGCTGCTGAGTGTCTGACTCTGCAACCTTGCCCAACCTTAAGCATTCTATGATTCTATGATCTTTAGCATGACTTAATGCCTATTTTCTCGAGGACCTCATCACATTAGCACTGTTGGGCAGGCAGCACTTTCCTTGAAGAGTCTGCCTACCTTGAGCCTTGCCTTGCCTGGCCAAGTCATGCAAAAGACTCCTGGGCATGAGCAGAGAGATGCAACCACGGCTTGGACAAGTCCAATAGGGCTTTTTGCAGGGTGAGGTGAAGTGACCAATTGTTTCGTTACAGGGCTGCTTTTCAACAAAGATGAATATCCCTATGGCTGCCTGCTCTTCCTGCCCACAGCACTGGGCTCGCAGGAATGACGGTGACTGCGTGTGGGAGGTGACAATACGCAGACTTTGCTATGCTTGAGCAGCTGGACATGAGGCCAGTTTCAAAGGCCTGCTGTGGAACTGTGCAGCTGAGAGATCCCTAACCTTTAGGCTGAATGTGGTTCTTTTAAGGAAATGCAACATTGCAGACTCCTATTCTGTGGGGGGTTTGTCTAGTGATTAATAACAGCCCGTACAAATAACTATCACTCTTGAGTCTTTGCAAGGACAGTCTAGTGTGCTGTATTTCACAAAAGAAGAGAATTTGAGGTGAACTAGATTTTTACTGTGAGGAATCAAAACAAAGTATGTGATTATATCATTCACAGTAAACACGGTCCAAAGCACTCCCAGCTGTGTGCTCAAAGATGAGGAGAAAATATGACAGTGTTCCCTAGCCTGAAAAAGCTGTAAAACAAAAGAGTACAAAAACACATAGAAAACATTTCATCAATGTACTGAAACATTAATAAAAGCTAAAATACTTTCATTGATCCTAGGAAATATTATAGCACTGAGAATAATATAGTCTTCAGTGGAGCCTGCAATTCTCACAGGCTTTTTTAAGTGTAGTTATAATTTTCCTTCTTTCAGTGAGCATAGAGCAGTATAGGAGAAAGGAAGGGAAGGTGCATAGGCGCTAGCAGAAGCAGAGTTCAAAGCTGCAGAAATGTGGTTTTGTCAATGCAGAACCTCTAGAAAAGTTCTCTGGCCATTTTACTGTGTTAAATCCTGCAGGACTTTGAGTCGTCGCATGATGCTCCGGAGCACTGAATGTATCCCCTCACCTCCAGCAAGGTCTTCTGCTCTGCTAGGCAGAGCATAGCCATGTAAGAGTCATCATTTCAGCCACCTGCAGAAGACACTCACATCCCATGGCATCCTGCTTGCCCAGCTGACACTGAACAGAAACCTGAACATGTGCAGATTTGGAGTGGTTTCCTCAGGGAACCTTTGAATTGTAGGTCAAACAAAGAGGGAAGGTGAACTTGGTTTCCCACAGTGTCTTAATCTCTGTTTTGAAAAAATATAGGTGAATGCGTTCTTACCCTTGCTGGCTTTGAGAGAAAAAAAAGTCCAAATCTCTATGGGAACCTCCCTTGAAAAATTGATTACAGCATCTCCATTCTTCCCCATGTCCTTTATCCGTACTTAGCAAGGTGTTTGCTGAATTCAAGTGGAATTTACAAAGAGTTTTAAGTTGATCAAAACTACCTTTCTTGAAAGATAAATCATCTGTCAGAAAAAATTTCCTGGCCCTATTTTGGTTCTGCTATCTGCCATTGGGCAAGTTGTTTACCTTCTTGCTGCTTTCTTCACGCATTTTGTCAACATATCATATTTCTTAACAGCTTACAAACAAGCCCAATCAAAAAAACATTTTTAATTTGGCAAACAGCTTGCAAATAGGCTTTTACGTTATTTCAATGGTTCTAAAGCTATCCCACGTGTTTCTAAGTGATTTGTCTAGACAATGGGTGAGTCAAGCCTTTTATCCATTCTGCTTTACACAATAATTGGTTCTGCTCAGTTAAGATTTCATTTTACTTTTTTAAATTGAATGCCTTTCATTACTATGTGCTGTTTAATTTAACATTGTATTGACATTTTGCATACTAATTCACTTTGCTCCGAGTACTCATAAGTCTGTTAAAACAACTCAATACATGCAACATGGATTCATTGTATGTGCGAGAAGTAGCGTCCTCAAAGCAGAGATTATAGAATCCAAGATAGCCCATTGAGCAAAAGAAAGTGAAGAAGATGAAAGGAAATTCAGTGATGAATGGACTACACTGCGGCTGAGACCTTTCTTTATTACCCTTCAGTGACATTTTCAATTGCTCTGTCACGGTGAGTAATGAGGACTTCATTGCTTTTGCAAAGCCTCCTTGCAAATTGCTGCTGATGACGCAGGCTGGTCTTTGGGCAGTTAGGGACTCCCCCCTTCTCTTGATGGGAACATTTGAACCATCTTCTGTAGTTACAGTTACTTATCTTCAGTAACCTTGAGAAAGGAGGACTTGCCTTTTCCAGCAGGGATACTAAATTTTTCCTAATAGAAAGCAACTCCCACATGATCTAGCACATTTTTTTTCTTCTTGAGTCCTCCCCAGTCATTTTTATAGTCTCCTGTACACAGGCAGCTAGAATACTAAATAACATAACAAACTGATTGGCTGCCTTGATTGGGATATTCACACTCATATTTTGCTGCAAATCGTTGGGACCTGTACCACAGGTGAGCAGAAAAAATCCTTCATGATAAAGAACTTGACAGTTACACTAAATATCAGGGCAGAAACTGTGGTACCTCCTACTTTTCAGGTCTAAAATATCAGCCCACTCGTACTAAGCACTCCACAGTCAGATCTAATATAGCTCTGATGAATTCTGCCAGATTTTCTTTAGTTTACAGTAAGCAGAGATACCATCCCACGTTTGTTGTCAGGTGTTAGCTGCCAACATCTCCATAAACGTGTCAAGAATACATGATGATCCATTCTTATGCATCCAAATGCCATAGGAATTAATTATTTGTATCTGGAAATGACTTTAGAGTTTACAGATGATACTTGAAAGCAATTGGAAATGGCTCATCATAGGAGACTTACTATTGGCTTATACGAGAGTGGATCACAGTAATGTTAGTAACTTATAGATTCCAGATATTTTATTAATAACCACTACATGTTTGGATGCTTTTCTCATATTAGTCTTATGCTGGTGCAGTTATAGGCAAAATTGTGTCCTATACATCTTATGCGTTTGGCAATAAATATCCAATAAATGTGCATGGTGAGAACAGATATCATACCACATAGCTGGGAAACTAGGATGCTGCTCATCAGAGTTTGTGACAAATAATATATTAATCAATCATTTGGTGATGTTTTTTGCTTTTTAAGTCTTTTTGTTACTGTTATTTGATTATGTTAATTAATTCTAAGTAGACCTATACGAACATAGATTTGTTTTTTCTGGGAATTTCTAATATTCTGACATTTCATCAAAAATTAGGAGAAAGAAAAAAGTGACTTCTATTTTCAAATTTTGTAACACTAAAATTTACTAAAATTATAGTAAAACATATATATAAACACACTAAGTAAAGCATTCTAATAATGTGTTATAAATACAGCACAATTAGCTCAATAAAATAAAAAAGGAATTCAAATAAAATGAACTGAAAAGACAACCAAAATTAGATATTTTAGCAATAGTGATAGAACATATTTTGACAGCATATTCAGCACTACGGTATATTTCAATTAAGTGTTTTTATTGCAAATTTTGGCAGCTGAACTCTGTTATCTGATATCCATCTGCTCTATTAAAAATATATCAGTTCTATTCCCAGCATACAACACCAGCAATTCTTCTAACACTCACAAGTTTCTACATATTTCCTTACCAGATCATTTCTTAGAAATTAGAGATGACAGATGGGATTCGTGAGAGAACAGGATACTTTGTGCACATACAGCCCAAAGGCAAGAGAAAAAGTCCGTGTCCTCCAAACAGATTTTTTCCACCTATTACCTTTTTTTCCTCTTAAGTAAGCTGGAATCCTCTTCAATTGCTCTCCATATGCACATTTTTCAAAATAAAAGAATGTCCTTAATAAAACCTTTGAGATGCCCAGGGGTGTAATGGAAGTGCTCTCTACATTAATCAAACAATAACAAAACCAATCCATCCACTGTGCCCGGACTCAGGTCTTGAGTGGAGCTGAAAGTCTGTAAAACACCAATTAAAGTAATTTATTTTGTGTCACTATGTGAATGCAATGCTAATTAGAATTCAAATCTTAGGGAAAAAAAAAAAAACACTTTTACAGATTTGACCACACACAGTTTCTAACCACAGTATTTCAACACGAATACCAAATTTTTGCAACCTCAGAACATGGATATAAAATCAGATACAGCACACATGACCTACCCTTTTATTTTAAAATATTTTATACATTAATTTGTTGTTCACGGGAACATTAGAATTTCGTATCCTGGATATTGATATTTTCTGCAGCACCATAGTTCAGGAAACGGTCCAAAATCCATGCCTATCAGTTCGATGTAATGCATGTCAGACTTGGAGCATATGTTCAGAGCTCCACCTGAATTTATTCCTCAATGTATTGTTTGACTATAAGCAGTTAATTGCCAAGTTAATAATCACCCCAATGTCTTCCTGAGGAATTCTGTATTGGGTTCCTCACTGATGGTATGAAACTGGTTTTGAAAGGATGTCAAAGCTTCCAAACCAACATTTCAAAAATCAGGTGAACATTTTATAGACTGTAAGTGTAGGATATAAACATAGATGGGTGTAGCAATCAACAGGACAGCAATTCATCTCTGCTTGATGCGTATTTCAAGTAAATAAAAAAGTGTCATTTTCTTGCCTGTTTACTGTAAACTCATTACAAAGACTTCTGTCAAATTAATTTAAATACAGAAAATAATTGCACCCATTTTGCTCATTTCCATGCTCACAAACTGCTTGCAAGTTGATCCTGGTTTTCTTCAAATGTATTCATTAGCTCTGCTTATTATTTATTGGTATTACAGTTGTGCACATAGGCACCGTTGAAGCCTTGGTTTTGTTTTTGCTTTTTTTTTTTTCTCCAGCTGGGAAATTATCCCAGAAATTAGCAAGAAGCAGCCAAGAATGAATAGCAATCAAGAGCAGGGACAGTATGTTCATATGCTAATACCTTTTATTCACATGGCTACCTGTAATTGTTTTTGCATGAATAACAAACATTTCCTCAACATATAAATAAGAGCCCTGTGAGCACATATCTGCAATTTGCAAACTGAGGAGGACTATAGATGGATCTGGAAACTCTTTGGAGTCAAGCAAACATGCATGAAAATATATATGAACCATTACCACTTTCTTTTTTGTTTTTTTGTCTGTTTGTTTTTCAGAAAATATTCTGCGATGATGATGCTGTGTCTTGGACCACTCTATCTGCTCTGTGCAGCTGTAAAACAAGTCAACCTCTGCTCGCTTATTTTCATTTTGTAGCTGAGTGGGCGGAAGCCAAAAGGCGGCTTGACCCAGTATTTTGTGGGTCCTTTGACAGCCCAGAATCAATACTGAGTCCTCTGTTTAATCACAAAATCCTCCCGATTTAGTTGTTTCCTGTAAAGGTCGCCTTTCTCTTGAAACCGTCCCTGGCTCTCAACGAAAGTTGTCACACCTGCCTGAGGAAGGAAAAATCACCAAAATAAACATTGCTCCCACACATCTCTCATCTGTCTTCCTATGCCTGGTGGGCACGAGAGAAAAGATTCTTCTTTTGTCACATTTGGAAAGTTTATTTTTTTCTTTTCAGACCATTAATGCTTGATATTTACTGTCAGCTGTGGGACATTTCAGTCAAGCAGAATAGTTACTCTGTTGGGGTCTGTAAATAACCTTACTGATTAAGTAAAAAACATGAAGTCTATGCTTTATCCCTCCCAAAATACATATGCCTCTTACCATCAAGGAAACAACTTTATCTGGAATTAACCATCCATTTCCCATTGCATGTGCAATCACTGGAGCAGAAAAATAGAAAATTAAGTCAGAATATGCAAAGAGAATTCCTTTTTTTCCAGATTTAGCTTGAAAATATTCCCCATCCCTCAAGCATATAAATTCATTTATTTGGTCATGAATTTATCTCTTTTTTTGATGTTGCATCATTTTATCTTAGCAGCATTTTGAAATGAAATTTGGTTGTGCTAATGCTAGTATAACAATATGGGTTTATTTCCTAAATCCATGATGCAAATTCAGGTATTATAGCTTCAATATTTCTATAGCATTGTAAATTCCCCAAGCTTCTCAGCAGGAGAAGGACACAGAGTGCCAAGTGATGAGGGAGATCAGAACGGCACTGATAGATGAGACACTCTTTGGAAAAAAAACCCCAAAACTAACATTGTTCTTTTCTAAATAACATACCGTCACCATAATCAGTGCCTCTTTTATTCATTTTATTTGATTATCCTTTATTATATCTGTTTTATGCTGCCTTGGTCTGTGGGCAGCAGGGCTTTAGAGGGAAGATAGTGACTACTTTGTGACTGCTCATGGAGCAGCAATGTTGAGTTGCCTTCAACAGGTAGCACAGCCGTCTCTGTCTCTCCACAGTGACTCTTGATCCTTACGGATGTGTCCAAACATCTTTGTCCCCAGAGCAGGAATTGAAAAATCCCTTCCTGCTTCATGGTCTCTGTTCTTGGAGTACCAACCTGATCTCGCTTATCCAGTGGAATTGCATTAATTTAAGGCTGACAGGATGCACTGAGAAAGAATCCAATCAACCAATGTTATTTTCACTCCTATCTCTTCTGGTTACAGATATTTCTTTAGCCACATTGAGGTACTACTGCCACTCCAAATTTAAGCCCAAATTTCACTATAAATCTGTTTATTGCTAGGATTACTCAGCTTTCTTATACAACTAACATCTTTATATTGATCTAATTGCAGGCAGGGAACAGTAATGTCAGTTTATCTCTATTTATTAATAGTTAAAGTGAATTAATTTCTTAAATTGTTGGCAGTATCAAATTTTAATCATGGAGAATGCATCTTGATGATTGGTAATTAAATCTGTCTCTGATAAAGAAAAATTAATAAGGTAAGGCTGCACCTTAGTTTTATTCACTGGGCTAAGTCTTTGACGTGAATTGGGTTTTGGGTTTTACTTTAATTTCAAACCCAACCCTGGAGTAGAGTCTCTTCCAGCTCATCAACCCCACTGTAATACTTGCTGGGAGCCAAGAACACTACTAGCTCCTTAAAGTAGTATGTGGCTTAAATATACTCACTTCTTCTGGCTCCCTCTTGAAAAATCTTCTCCTTTAGGTGCTTTCTCATGTCTTGTTTCCCATGGACTACCCTGGTAGTGGATGTACCAGTTCTGCTCTCAGCCATACTCTCATTGCCTTCCTGCTTGCCAAGGCAGGGTTTATCCACACAGACTTCCAGTGCCTGGAACACTTGGTTCCAGAGTCTCCATTGCAAGAAGGTGCCAAATTTGCCAGCACTGGAGATCTGCACTAGAGGACTTCAGGTGGCCAGTGTTTAGACTCAGTAGGAGTTAGAAGAGTAGGGAGCTGAACACTGCCTGCAGCTTCACAGGACCTCCGCCATGAAAAAAAAAATCATACATTTTGCCCTTATCTGCTGGCCTCAGCTTTATGGTCTCTGGAGACCAGAGGAAAAGATCAATGGGCATTTGCTGGCAACAAAGTGAGAAGCTGCTTTAGTCTGTCCATGGATGCCTGTGTTTTTAGAGCAGAAGGTCATTATTCTGGTTTGAAATCATAAAGTAAAGGAGATGCAGCAAGTCCTTTACAGGACTCGCACTTTAAAAAGCAAAAATACTGCTCACAACCTAGTGGATTTTGAGTTTCTGCTGGCCAAGTCCATGCTGGTGACCTAGACACAACTGTCATCTTTAAACTAAGATAAGCTTATTCTGCATGACAAGAATTATAAGCAGAGATCATATCTTTTATTAGCACAAATGAGATGCCTGGAAAAGAAACATAAGCTTTCAAGTATATAAACGACCATCTAAACTTAACAGCCAATCCATAATGACCTGTGTGATTGTAAAACCATTTGAAGCCTGACATAGATGTTTATATCACTGGTTAGAAATGCTAGATATTTTGGGCAATTTTAAGACTAAGTGATATCCAAGAGCAAATGAATTAACCCAACTGTGTGTCTCTGTTTAGAAGACAGCCCATTGGTTCTCTTGAGGAGGAGGTACCTGACGAGAATGAAGGACACCACCTAAAATAGAGGCATCCAGTGCGCAGATTCGGATGTTGATCATAGTGTCTGGTGCAGTACAGCAGGGAGATTTGTCCTCTTCTTGTAATTATTGGTCCTTGCATTCAGATGCAGAGCCAAAGAAACATGATGAAGACATTTGATGGCTATTGCCACCTCTCTTTGTTGGAAAGTGTCATCCCACATCACAAGAATCTACAAATACCACCCATCAGGATAACACATTTCTGCTAGAAGGAACTGGAGAGCACTGCTCCGATGTCAGGTGGAAATGGTTAAGAACGCCAGAAAACCTCAACCCAAGAGAGTTGTTGGTTAGATATGTACAAATTGCCTGGCTATGTTCACAATCAAGAGATGAAGTTCCTAACAAGTATGCAGGGAAAAATATAAACTCTCATCATCTCCACCTCAGCCCCCCAGTCAATCCCTCAATTAATGTTTCTCATGTCTTCTGTCCTCTAAAAACTTCTAGACAAAAAGACATGAATACTTATCATCATCTCAGATTCCCTCTCATGCGATGGAGAATAAAGTTTGATGAAAGTTTGTCACACAAATTGCTGGACTTGTTCCATTCTGTCATCTACTGTGGTTGCTTTTGTGATTCTGTATTACAGTGATATTGTGGGCTGGAAATCTTAACAAATTCTCTGGTCTAATATTGTAGCTTACCTCCCGGGCTTCAATCACATTATAGATTCATTTTTTTTGTTAGACTTTTCAGATTCTCAGGCATACTGACATTTTCTGTTCCTTAGTCACAGATGCCTCTATAAAAATCTTTTTCTACAGTCTTAACACTCCTTGGGGCACTATGATAACTTTCATTCCAAACTTCTAATTTCAATGAAGGTACAACACAAAAGATGTTGAATTATTCAGAACTATATGGAACTGGTATAAATTCCCTAGCCTCTGTCTAGTTTAATTAGGGGTAAATTAGGGGTAAATCCCAGTAGTCATGGCAATTAAAATGAAAGAGTAAACAGAAATAGTTAAACAATCTGTGAATTGAAGATAAATAAAAGAAAAATCTCTGCAGATAACTGTTCCTCTATGCTTGTATTAAAGCATTCATTGCTGGCTTTCACTTTATAATTTAAAGCAACCTTTATGAATGCAATGTCATTACATGCAGGACCAGTCCTTACTATCACACAGCAAGAGTAGAGGATTAATTTACAGTTGGCTTGACATTATAAGAAAATCAATGAGTTTCTGTATATCTGATGTCTGTTCCTTCTGCTGAAACCAAAAAAAAAAAAAAGGAACTACTTGCTTTATTAACTATTCTGAATTTGTTGTCATAACCGAGCAATATAAACCTACTCCCAAGATTATACAAACATCCATCAGATCCCAGAGTTATCTAATCTAGGTGGTTCCTGTCAGCCCCAGCCCTGCATTTCTCCTGACAACACTTTATTAATCAGTACCAAATCCCAGGTGGTTTAGTTTTGCGGAGCACCAATGACAAATATGGCAGGACTAGGCAAAGTGATCAGAAATGTACTATATTTTCCACTCCATTCTCATATCTCATATAGGACAACATTTTATTCTCATTGGAGTCAAATGCAAAGCAAAGATAAATAACTGATGGACAGTTTTGGTCGTATTGTTTTTGAGAAATAATTTAGTTTCCAGTCTACCATCACTGAAAATCTGCCCAAATCAAATTATACTGGCCTTCTTTTATAATTGAGAGATTTCATTGGGATGTGAAGTCAGAGGAGCTCTGAAAACTCTTGACCAGCTCTCTCTCACTTGCACTGGGATCTGGGTTTCTGCAAGAGACATGGCAGGATTGTAGTTTTGCTTTTTGCCGTGGTACTGATTTCAATTTTGTCTCCACATCCATCTCTTCATCTGAAATACCAATTTTACATTTCAGCCAGATGGGCTTGGTTCAGTGCCCATTCACAGACCTTTAGAGCCATTGTAGATTCTCTGTTGTATCCTGCCAGAGAGAAACAGGTCTCCCGATGGCCGTGTGTCATAGTAACCAGCCTCCCGCCAACGCTTCAGATATCCTAGGGCTCCTCTATGCTGGCAGAAAAACTGCCCCCAGTTTAGAAAGACGGGTAACCAAGTGAGAGGACAGATACTCCACCGAGTAGCTTCAGCCATCTTTTAGAAAACTGTAAATACGAGTGGGTTTGTCCAAATTATTTGTTAGGTAGTCTCAAGCACACACCTCTATGAAACATTTCTGAGCAGAGATACATATATTTTCTGATATATTTTTCAATGAGAACTCCTCAACAAGGAACTAGAGCAAATCAAAGAGAGTTGAAATTCATCTTTCAGGTAGATAAAGATAAGGTAGTTCTTCTTTGGATTCTTGGTGTTAATTTTGAATTGCTTACAAGGGAGAAATCCTTAAATTCTTGGAAAGAAGAGCAGCCAGAACAAATAGAGCAGAAAGGAGAAAAAAAATGCCGGCGTTGTCTTACTGTTTTTTGGAGGGGAAAAATGGTGGTGTATTTTCTTCTTTTGAGGATTCTATTATCTTATAAAATACAAGATTTCTCACAGCCTTTTGAGGGACACTAGTGATCAGACCTACAGACTCAGAAGGAAGCAGAGCATTCCACTTGCACTGAAATGATGGAGGTGTGTTTGTGCGATATGCTGAATGACTGAAATGAACACAGAACCGATTGCTGCTGTCCATTGACAATTTACCCGTAATTTAAGTGACCATGCAGGGATGAAAGGCAAGACTGGAATTCAAGATCCCTCTCTCCATCCTGGAGAAACAGAGCTATCATTTCAGAGCAGGGCTTGATAGAACCTTTGTCTCTGTCTTACTTTTCCCTTCCTGAAAAAGGAAGGAAATAGTATTTTTTCATCTGCGTTGTTGCTTTGGGATGTAGCAGAGGCAGAATCGTTGGGACTGAGGTTAAAATAGATGGGGTTATTTATTAGACTCTGCTGTAAGTGATTTCCAGTTACAATTAGAGACTAAAATTGCTGTGCTTTCTGAAGCGTGATTTTTTGAGAGTTAATAATGTTTGATTTTGAAAGTCTCTAATTCTGCAGTAATGACTATTTTTGTTTGAATAATGCTAAAACACACCTATTGGCCAGAGATATGAATATATTAACAGTATTAAAATTCTAGCTCTTTATTATCAGCCATGCCAGTACTGTAACAGCATGTGAAAACACATTTCATTTACATGATAATGGCTTTAATTTCCATATTATTGCACCATAGTATTGAACACCTATAAAGAATTCACCATTTTCAAATATATGCATTTAAAGACAGACATCCAAAGTCTGTATCTAGGTAGTTACATCAATTGTCCAATTCTGAATGGTCTTCCACTCAGAGATCACGCTGCTTTTACCAATTGCCAAAATACAATGTTCAATTTCATATACTTTGATATCACAGCTTTGGCTTCTGTGAGTCTGATGCTTTTCTCAGATGAGTAAATAGCTTTACTGCTTTCCATAATGTTATATAACTGTTGAGAGACACTGGAAAAGTAAAAGGTGCAACTCTTGTTTAAAAAGCTAGATAACTAGAAACTTCTATTCCGGTAGTTTTTTAAAATCACATATAAACATTTCCCTATCCAATTTTCCTATCTGTATTTGTGTATTTACATTTAAACATAAATATCTGCATTTGTAAATACACATGTTCTCTCCTCTTGCTGAAGGGCTGGAAATGCTCCCATACACTACAGAGGAATATAGTATGTGGGTGGCAATTTTCTCCAAACATTTTATCAGGCAATTTTCAGACAGCTGGGATTATGGATTTTTTTACTTAGCTAAGGAAGAACAACAATAGTGCTATTAAAGCTATTAAAAGATAATAGCTGATACCTACAGAGCTGGAGAGGGCTTGGAAAGTGGGAAAAAAATTGTTCTGCTTTAGGCAACTGTGAGCTTAATCCTGTAAAGGGCTGAGCTGCCTCAGCTCTTCCTTCAGTGCTGGAAAGCCCATGGCACCTTGCATGGCTGCTGTAGGCAAACTGGTGTCCTAGCAGGCCTTGAAAACTCAAGAAAAAATGCAGTCTAACAAATATTACCTCATTGAAATGTTTGCTAGCATTTCTGTAATCAGAACAGAAAGACAGGGCCATTTTATTCTCCCTTCTCTTCTTAAAATGTTTCTCAGCCTCTGCCATACATTGCTGTTCAAAATTTGTGAGTTCCGTCCCACCCAACTTCAAGCATCTGCAGCTTTCAGAGCTAAAGCTAACCCGATTGCCTTTGGCTCACTTTGTAGTCAAAGGCAAGAAATAGGCAGTTTAGGGTGCAAGACAGCTGTCCTATTTCAGAGGCCTAATTTTAGGTTAAGATGAATCACATTCTAGAAGTCTCTGTGTCTCTCCATTGACAGAAAGGAAGCTCAGATGTGAGGTTTCTGCATTTCATTTTTTCCTCAGTGAGCACCACTAGCACTCCCTGAATCCGACAGCCCACAGGCTTGGCTTTGTATGCTGTAAACAGGGAAAAAAATCAAACTGAAAGAAGCTTGAGAAGGCCAGGACAACTTCAGAGGACTGGAAGCGACTTTGAACCTGGTAGGATCAAAAGGTAGGCTGGCCTTTAATGTAATACTAACAGAAAAGGAAATTCCACTCAAAGAGCCCTGGGAGTGATTATCTTATGTAAAGGCCCCTTTGCCTGGCAAGGAAGCTGCCTCCTTTGCCTGCTGTCATGTCGTGAGCTCCAGGAGCTGCCACGAGGGATTTGGGCTTCGCTCTACATCAGCGCCAGGCACCGTTTGGATGAGGCGTCAGCTTAAAGGAAGAACAAAGGGCATAAACAATCAAAGCCCTCCAGGAGCTCGCTTTAGATTTACAGGTCTCCTGTAAATTTATCAAAAATTGCCATCTAATTGTGTTGGCCCCATTTTTGTCCCTGTGTTGCATCTTCCTTAAGCAGATGTAAGTGAGCGGTGAACTGGGACTATCCTGTCAAAGTGCTGCAAGATTCTTCATGGATAAGTTTTGCACTGTTTATAGGAGGAAAAACCTCTCTTTTTGCCCTCTTTGGGTTTGCACTACAGAATAAGAGTTCTAAACTGAAAAATGCCACATTCTTATGGCTGCAGAATGCCTGCACGCAGGGAAAGCAGGGGGACAGATGGTGCTCCACAGCTGGGAGCAAAGACTGGCAGAAATGCCAAGTGTAAAATCTCCTGTGGGCAAATGCTACCGAAATGGAAGTGGGAGACATCGTAAACACATAGTAAACGTTCTGTGGATAGGAATGAGGCTGAAGAATAGATTACTGCTCTTCAAAAAACCTCAGAAAGCTCAGAATTGTGCAATTTTGATGATTCTTAGGCTACAATTAGAGTGCACCAGTGCCCTCTTGCTTGGTAATTTATTTTTAGATGGCAGCTCTCCTCCAATCTTCACCAGACTACAACCATTTTATGAGAAATGGGCAAATATAAAAAAAAAAGTGTTTTGCAAATCAAGGCGGGCATTAACACCGGCTGCCGACCTTCACATGCCGGCTTTTCTCCCCATCCATGTTGAAAGCAAGGCTTGATAGGAAAAAGCGGTACTCCAACCCCACCAAAGTCAAGAGAACAGAGTCACTGCACAGAAGTACTTGACAATTTCAGCATGGAAAAGTTGTGGTTTTCATTTATCTTCAGTCAGAATATATAGAAGCTTAATTCTTCTGATATTTGAAGTAGAACTGTCAGTGATAAAACTGTCCCATCTATCTTCTTCTTCCCCTCTTATAAATATTATATTCTGTTTTATTATCTCCAATTATAAGTTCTGTTATTCTTTGGACTGTTGTAAAACTTAACAGTCTCTGTATGTCAAAGCAGCTTGCAATTAGTATTCTGGGAGCTCCCAGTCTATTAAGAATATGGAAATATAACATATCTGGAAAGCTGCCCGTGTTTGTCTAGCACAGTGGGCTTCAGATACCAGGGTCAGACTGGGACTTCCAGCTACCCAAAGGAGAGTTTATGCACTCACTTGCAGAACTTGATTTTTTGAAATTTCTTGGTAAGTTAGCTCTCATTTACCTTCTGCACTGATGTCTTTCCCATAAAATGCTAAAGAAAAAAAATAAACAAATGAATGAAAATCTAAAGTATGCTAAGCTAAAACCACTCAGATGGATTTCTCAATTAGTTTTTATAGCCGCAGTGCAAATAAAACTATGAAGACATGAGTATGAAATTTTTGTTTAACTTCAGATGTATTTTGCTATGCCAGTTGCCTCATACTGTGAAGTTTCTGTCAAACCAGGGCCCTGCTGAAGAGCTATTTAGGTTTAAATCTGTTTGTTCTATCTCATAAAAAGGAAAAAGAACAGTATTCTCAGAAGACGTACAATATGAAGTCTGGGCTTATATCTCTTCCTAAAATGAAAAGTCCTGAAATGGACTGTATGTTTTTCCTCTTTATAGAGCTGTCAACGCAAGTACATCTTGGCCGGGTTCTCATTCAAATAAAGATGCTGCACTAGCTATGGCCTGTTTTTCATGTTAATAGAGTATAACCTATTGACAAAAATAATGTATATGAAACAGGAGGTTTTCAATATATGCTGCATGAATCAAAGTAATTGAGGCATGCAAAATTATCAAGTACAGGGCAATAGATTATAGCACATCTTAAGTGTTTTTTGGAGGTGACAATAGTGAAGGAATAAATCTAAATGATTGATACTGCAGAGCATAATGCTTATATGCTGTAGGCAGCATGACAAATGCAGCTCAGTGCCTTCACCTGCATACCTGAGGGATGAATTTAGCATAAAGGCTGATTTAGCTCCACATTTAAATGCCTAAATATTAGTGTAGGCATTTATAGAAAAAGTTATAGGTTAAACACTGTAGAGTTTTAGGATTATAGAGGTGTCTTAAACACCTAGCACTTGTGTGGCTACCTACATTTAAGATACTGACAGCTTTGTGTCTGAATTTACATAACCTAGTCCAGAGATGCTAATTTCTTTTCCTGGCCTACAAAAGGAGCTTAAATTGGATGTATGATATTTAAATGACCAATATGGTAGAAGTAACCACATTATTGTGTGATTCTTTTGTGAAAATACTGTGGAAACATTGTCTGGACATCAGAGCAAATTTGAATCAAAAATCTAAAACTTTATTTAACCTTCTTCTCTCTGTCGATATCTGGAGTGTTAAATTTTTGACTCAGAGATAAAACTGAAAAGAACCTGTATCCAAATGCCGCTAATGTTTTAATTATTAGTCAGATTTTTAGATATTATTGTATAATAATCATAGTTCCATTACACTAGATAAAACACAGATGCCTAACCAATCTCTTCCTAAGATTGATCATAACATATTTGCTATGAGACCTTCTGTTATTATGAAATACCTCACAAAGAGAAGTTTGTCTCTTGTGAAAATCACAGGAAAACTTGCAGGATCCCTTTCCTGCCCTCATGTAGGGTATGGTGTCTTTCAGCGACCTGCCGCACTAGGACTGATTTTATATGGATGCTAAAGTTTTGAATGGTATGCCAGAGAAGATCTGTTGTCTCAGAGGGTTTGGCAGCTGAAATAAGTTGGATTTCAACAGCTCTGCAGTGCAGTGTATGCAAACAAGCAGTCTGGCAATATGCATTCTCCATACTCTGTGTATCTCTGCAAAATTATTCGTGTTTTTCATCATGATCTCGAGCTATACTTCTCTGATACTTCAACTGAGCTACTTCCATGTCATAAATATTTTGACAACATCCTTTGGAATATACGAGTCTCAAATCTCAGTCAGATTTCTCTGTCATTTCACGGCATGTTTAGCTCATTTGCTTATAACGAGTGCATTGTATGCTTCCAGTAGCGGGTGTAGGTAGAAAATACCCTTATGACCAGAGAGCAGAGAGAATAAGCAGCACCAAAGAGAGAAAGAAAAAAAAGAAAGAAAGTGGCATAAGGAGAGTTATGAAGATCTCTTTACCCTTTCATAGAAAAAAAAATAGGAGAAATGTAATGGCAATGAAACTGAGAGGCAGAAAATTTTAAGGTGAGTAGAGCTATTGTTTTCCTATAGTGTGCGATTGCCCAAAGATGCTCTTACATGTTATTCCATGGTGTGTCTCATGTGTCTGGTCCTCAGTGAAGAGATTTCTTCCTTTCCTGCTGGAAACTCCATCCTGCAGGGTTTTTTTGGTTAATTCTGTTTTGCTGTTGTTATGGTTTTTTAACCTTGTATTATTCTATATGCTCACAGAACAGAAGAGAAAGAGGAGAGAAAAATTCATTTAGAAATGGTTCTCTGGAGTCTATAGCCATCTACTTCATTTATGAAGTATCCATCTGAGAGTACAAAACCTTCTTGCATCATGATTGTAGATACTAATGAGGCTACAGTTCTTATAATTCTTCTGTCAGCTGTGCCCTTACCCTTTGGATTTTCTTTACTGGTCAGTGAAAATCTGGAAAAAAAAAAGTGTTCTTTCTTTATTGGTTGCTGACAAAACAACAGAAAGCTGTTCCAGAGCTACTGGAAAGACTTCCAGTGCCAAGTTTGCTGAACATAGTATCCGTGTCTTCAGCCTACTTTTATGAGCCATGTCAAAATAACAGCAATATTAAGGGAAAATAACTTATCCCATAAAGTCAGAAGTTAAATATATGTTTCTGTGAGTTAGTGATGCTGGGTGCCACGTGCTCTCGGTAAATTTAACCCAAATGGAATATGATTTGTTGAGTTAAACCAGTTATGAAACTGCAGTAATATCTGGAAGAAGAAAAAAATGGATAGAAAATATTAACTTGTATAAACAAAGACATGTCTTCATTGTTTGAAATGTTTAGACTGTATGATGTCAATGTTGCCTATTAAACCCTGAATTATATCTAGTCTTGATGAGTTCTTTCAATCATTTCTGGAAGTTTTTTTTTTCCTCTCTCTCCATCACTGATAGATGAAATTAAAGGAATTAACAAAATTTGAAGACAAGGATGGATCTTTGAGCTGACCTGAACTTTCTAAATTACACTGACAAAAGTAAACTAATTAACCAAGTAACTGCTTATTTTGTACTCGTTGCATTTTTGAAGATTGATTTCAAATATGTATAAATCACCTGTGAATATACAATATTTTTGTATCTCCTGTAAAATGATGGTATAATGCTAGATTTTTACTCAGGAGGTCAAACATCTTACCGATGATCAAACTAGTACCAAATATGTATTACATCATGGATAGATCAGAGACAGTCATGTATTGGACATATGATATGCATGTTCCTTAGACTTTGATAACAGAACATGTGCTGTAACACAGCCTTGAGAAAAATACTGTATTTTTAGCAGTAATGACTGGAAAAGCTTCTCAAGCAAACTAAGACTGTCAAAACAATCTATCTCATAGCATTTGATATTTCTGGATTTAGACCTCTGAATCATTTTAATTCATACATTTATTTAGCAGATCAACACAGAGAATAATATATTTTGAACTCTAATCAAAGTTCAACTTTGGAGACAGTACCGTAATCTTTAGGATATTCATGTAAAAATATCTCAGTTCATCTGAAAGTCTAAATAAAACATATGGAACAAGTGTTTTCAGAAGCCTGAATTCTTCTATTTTTTAATGGGTCAAACAACAACACTGCAGCCTTACATAGCCACCTTACTGTCATTATTGCTGTTGTTATTTTTATCTATTTTGTGATGCCTCAGGATATGTTTACCTACACAAGATGTAATATTTCTACTCCAGAGAGCTTGCAACATCTAACACAAAGAACACAGAGAAGAAGATTTCATGGGATCGATAAATAAGGAAGACAACTTGCTTTTTGCTAATTCTTTTCTTGGGATAAAATAATAATTTAGAGATCAGGCGCCTCCAGATCTCAGCCTGTTTGATCATCAGAGTATGAAGTAGTCTCCACACTAGTCTTCCATACTGTCATGCAAATACTAGTCTGTTGGAAAAGGGATTATCCATTTCAACAAGGTCAGTATGGCAATGCTTTAACTCATTGCTGTACTGGGGCAAAATCCTTGAAATGCTACAAAGTTGGAAGCTATGGACCACTGAATAAAAATATTTTTTAAAAGAGATATATCTTAATCCATAGTGCACTGATGAGGAGAAAGATACTGACATAATGATTACATGGTTCCTGGAGACAGTTGTGTGCTCAAATCTCTGCCATGGGTTGAAGGTTCAGGCACTGACTCATGTTTCATGTTTCCCACATACCTTGATGGGGGCACCTACACCTGCTGTGGATTCACAGAGCATTTCCGAGACACACAGCTTTGTGGATTATTATAAGGATTTTATGCAATTTACAGCTCTTGATGAGAATGTTGAGGGCTTCCACAAAAGCACTTTACAGAGCGGAATATTGTGGAAATGATCCTTCCAAAGATGGGAAGGAAACTTCTGTTGGTGACACTAAGAAATGTAGTCAAGGATTACAGTGGAAGATACCAGAGACTAGGGAGACTGGTCTAAAGATTATCTGTTTTCCAATATTTCAGCCATTAGGAAGAATATGCTAAAATATTTTCTGAAACCAATCACCTAAAAATATATTTTATTTTCTTTACCTTTCAGTTCAAAGCAAAAGTTTTCTCATAATCCCCTAATTTCTGAATCTGTGTTTGACAGACGCCACTTCTGAGGGTCATGTGAAAAAGCTGCATTCATGTCAAAATAGCTCTGGAGAGCTATTCATTCATCCCAAAACAAATTTCCAAGGTACCATTGGAAATGATTTCACCAAGGTTACATTGGTGAAATCTTCTCCTAGAGGTACCTCCATTTACACTAGAAAGAACTGAGTGTCTATGTGGGCTAGAACTTGTGTCTTAGAAGGGCAAAAAGGCCATTGGAAGAACCACATCTCCAACTTCACAAAAAAACACTAAGAAAATCTGAGAGTTTGCACCTGCATATTTGCAAGGAGTTAGAAAGGTGAAACCAGGTGAATGTTACACCTATGTATAATGCCTATGCACGATTCGGATTTTTATGTTTGCTTAAAAAACCAAAAAACCCACCTACTGCTTGAACCTTTGCACCTGTCCACCACTTGCAGGGAAACACTTTGTCTCAAGAGGAGCAGTATTCATGTTTTTACAACTATTATTAATGAGAACATATGCCAGTTTTAGAAGAACGTGATGCACAAAAACTGCTATTCAGCTTTTTCTTCTTCTAAATATGTGCAAAAGAATACATTCCTTTCTGAAGCCTATGCTGTGCCCTAATAAATACTATGTTATTTGAAATTTTAGCACTTACATATGCAAAGGTTGCTTGAAGGAGATATAGTCACATGTGGGGCTTGATTATAGTGTTTTATCACTCAGCTGAACATCTAATGTTTAGCACAGTAGTTGGAGTGCTTCTTTTCATGTCATAGCAAAGGTTGCCCTTAGATAGTAATTGCAGCCTTCCTAATACGGGGAAAGCTAGTTAGAAACTGCCTAAAAAGTTCAGAAGCCGGAGATAAAGTTTGAATAAACAGCTTGCCCTCACTTTGCATGCAGCAGATGATAGTGTGCAGGCTGAGCTGCCATGCAGCAAAGTGGCAGATCTACCTTGAGAACGTTTCCTCTGAGCTGGGGACATAAAAAAAAGGGAGAAGAAGAAAATCTCTAGGTTTACAAAAAAAAAACATAACATTGAGAGTGACTCTGTGAAAACCTACAAACCCAACGTGAAGAATCATTTTAATTATTTACATAAATGTAGAAAGCTACAGTTGAATAAGGACGAAGAGCAGGACTTAGAGCAAAGCTACCCTGGCTGGATTCAGCAGTTTAAGCAGTCAGAGCTTTCCTTGGAAGCAGGATTAATGCAGTATGTGCCAATCTGGGTTATCCTTTCTAGTGAAATGTGTTTTATCAGAGCTTCCATGGACTGTTAATGGGGTGCATCTGCTCTTGTGCTTAAAGCAATCAAGTTGATCAGGGCAATACGGTTAAGGAGACTGAACCACAGAACAGCACCTATCTCATCTTGAGAGTTACAGATTAATTTTATTTCTGATCTTTTGGATTTCTCTTTTTGCTCTGACTTTCAAAACTATTTGTCAATGTCTTACATTCACAAATGCCTTGCAAATTGCCACATATAGACCTCTGGATTCCCAGAGATTCTCTTAGGCTTTTAAACTAACACTTAAGCAAACAGTTTTAAGACTCCAAACACTATCATCTGCTGCATGGTTGGAGAGAACGACTCAGATATGCTATTTATTTTCAGCATATTTATAAGGATATATTGTCTTATTTCCCTGAGTTCTCTGACTTGGTGATAACTTATTCTACTTTTGCTGTTGTTGTCGTCACTTTTCTTTTTCCCTGCAGAGCTTAAGCAGCTAAATGTTCCTCTTCACTCCTAAATGCTACAGAGATTTCTTTGTATTATCTATGTTTTTGCATCCATCTCATTGTGGATTACGTCTAAGCCTGTAAAATCGGCTGTTAGATTTTGACATATTTCTGTAAAAAAGAAAAATTACTTTTATTTTCAGTTGTGTCTAGACAGTAACACAAAACCATGGCAGGTACTACCTGAGCAACTTGCTGCTGTATTTCATGTTTAAACCACTGTTACTTTGATATGTGGTCACAACCATATTTTGGCACTCTTCAGGAAAACTGAACTATGTGCCATTTACCCCCCTTTCAGATACTGGACAAAATGTACTTTCAGATGCGTCAAACTAAAATCAAGAAAGTGCCCTAGGAAGCACCCATGGTACATGCAGGAAGGAAGCGATAGGGGCTAGATCATCAGAAATCACCCAAGGCAACGCTTGGTGATGAGCGTGATGAACACTATGAGTGATGCACGTTTTCCTTGTGCTTCCTTGGGCCAACAATAGCTGTTATATGTATCTGTATGTTCCCAGCTGGAATAGTAGGAGGAGGGAGGGAGAAATGAGCAGCCGAAGTATTTACTTTGTGCAATGTGGGAGACTGGGATAAGCGTGACGGACAGAGCCTTGCTCCTCCCTTCACAATGCACCCTCTTCAGGCTGTGTTTGTATCGGGGTTTGGAAGCTCCTGCTGTCTTTTGTGCACGGCTGCATTTGAGCTGTAGGAAGCATCTAGCTCAGGCTGGGGAGATGCAGAAGGGCCCCCCACCATATTCCTGCAGTGTCCATCCGCAGGGTGGCAAGTTTATGGAGAAGGAAATGAGAGCAGAGTACGCAGCGGGTTATGGTTTGCAGACTGTAGCACTACAGATACAGGGTCTACAGATATAGGTCCAGCAGATGTAACCTGAACGCTTAGTTTTCAGTGCACTGCGGTGAGCACTGTCTATATTTATGCACAACAACTTGCCTCATAGCTGTTTGCAGAGATCATTTCTGGGTTTCAAGTCGCTCGCTGCAGTATTGTCCCCTGTGCATTGCTTGGTTATCAGCTACCTGTAGCTGCCTCGCCAGCCTCTCCCTGGATAGGCAGCAGAGAGTTTTCAAGAGAGGCTATACTATAGCCTACATATATATATATGTATAGCTTATATTCTGTATATACTATACGATACCTGCCTGAGCAACAGACAATCTGAGCCTGTATAGCCATGGCCCATTATACACTCACTGATAGAGACATTGTCCTACATGCTTCTCCTATTCACAGTCACATCATTTTTTATGAAATTTTATTTTATATTATGTTCTTTATGCTTATGCTATGTTATTTTATGTGCTTCACAGCAATTATTTACCTTTCTTTGGCAATTCTTGCATCTGTGTACATGGTAATATATGCATCTGTGTGTGCCAGGCTCTGAGATGCTGCCGGGGGGTTTCTCCACAGACCTGTCTCTTCCCACCTCTGCAGGTTTTCTGTCCCACAACTGTGCTTCCCAATGAAGGTTTGTGGCCATGTGTGCTCACATTGCTGCTGCTGGGATGCTTTTGTTGCCCTGTCTCTCCCACATGGGCCACCGGGCTCTCAGGCAGTGATGGAGATGGCACCTAGCAGAGTCCTGTGCCCTAGAGCTCCTCACTTATGTGCCGGGTTGGAGCACTGTCACCTTGTGCGGAGATGCCCTGAGAGATGCAGTATCTCCAGTAGTGGGTGGCTTGATCTGCTCTCCGAGGACATCCCTCTACTCAGGTACTTCTAAATCTCAGCCTGCCTAATCCCTAATGAGTTGTCTGGTGGCCTGTGAGTCTTCTTCATGACCATGGTGTGACCATATCAGAACCCTGGCTGGCTCAGGGGATTCTTCATAGTCGTGTGAGAAGGTGGGCAGGCCTTGCTGGAGCTGCCTGACTCTCTGACCAGATCTCCCCCATAACACACATGCTATAGGGTAACCTCTAAGTCTAAAATTTTTACAGTTAATTTTTTACAGTTAAAATTAAATCACCTTCAGTGCCGTTTCTGGGGAATTCATTACTTCTTTAGGCAGAATAGATCTGAGAAGAGAGAATAGGATCCCTCTGTTCTATTCTTGTCCTTGTGCAGTATGAGGCATCTCATGTGCAAAGAGATTATCCATCAGCACTGTATGTTTATTCTTACCCGGAATGATGAGCATCCAAACAGGATTGTAGACAAGCCCGCTGTTTTTACAGCAAGGTCACATTGATGGGGCTTTGACACGGACCCAGCAACTGTTGCAAGGGCTTTACTGGGGGCCCTCGCATGCCTGACACTGGGCAGCGGGTGGCAAAGCTGCTCTGCAGGACAGGGCTTGGCGAAGCTCTTCTAGCTCCAGTGCCACCATCTCTGCCTCTGCCATGGGGAGACGCGCGGGCTGAGTGGTTGCAGCGACTGCTGCAGTGGGAAGGCTGCTCCCACCTGGGGAAGCCGAGCAGGGCTCTTCTGCAGCCACAAATAACCACGTTTCTGAAACCTGAAACCAGTGTCTAAGGACAATTTTTACCACTCACAGACACCTTGGGTATGCAGATTATGCCTGTGAAACCCAGCCTGCAAAACCTTGTAATAGTTTAAATCTTCCCAAATCTGAAGGATGTAGTGATTATATTCACTAATTAAAGAAGTTCATCCTCCTTCCTACTTGGAATTTTTTAAAAGTAATTTTAAGAGCAGCAGGAATGCTTCAGGACTTGCAGTGTTTTCATTCCACGGGCTTCTTCCAGAGTCACGCGGTGCTTTTCAGACACTCGGGCACAGGTTCGTCCTGCTGGCATTCGGGTGTCAGAGCAAGGTACGTCACTGAGGAGCGTAGTCGCTGCCTCTGTGGTCAGTGGGAAGGGGCTGGTGCTGCTGGAGGACAGCACCGACCACGCACGATTTGCGTCACCCTCATGCAGGCGGTGCAGGCTCTGAGCGCCCCACTCCCTGATGCGCTGTCCCAAGACAGTTTCCTCTGGAGTTGTTTCCTAGACACTTTTTCTGATACTTCACGTCTATAATGGCAGAGAAACACTCTCTTCTAACTCCTGGGAAAGTATATGGGAATATTTTTACAGTTTGACAGACTTCAAGGCAGCCTAAACTTTCCTTATCAATACTGAGCCTATGGAAGTCTTTGCACTTGCACGGCCCTAGGTCACACTCTCCTTTGGGCTCCCTTTTCCATATCTTCTTCCCTCTTCCCCAGCACACAAACCTGCACAGATCATTCACTTCCTATTACCTCTGTCTGAAGCTATTTCCCAGTGACGTGCTCCAAGACACACTCCTCTCCTGGCCCAAGAGACAGCAATAGGTGTCAAATGCCTGACATGGACAGGGTGAGTGGGATTCCTTCCGCAGAGCAGGCAAGGGGAGCCTGGACTCGTGCCGTGCCATAAATATTGTCAGGCTGCAGCTGCAGTGTCACTCCGGGCCATCTCTCAAGCCCAAGAGGAAGCTCTCGGGCAGGACAAGGACCAGGCCGATGATTTATACGCCTGTTGTTTGGCCCAGCCCCGTGTGACTGTGACTGCAGTTCAAGTCTGGTGCTGGCAAGCATCACAGTGACCTGCTGAAGCTGGAGACTTAAAGAGTGGAAATACGGAAAGCACAAAGGAACACAGACCGTGCTACCATTGCCATGATGACCCAACATCATGATAAAAATCAGGACCCTTTCCGTCTGGAAGTAGGGTCTTGATTCTCATGAAATGCAGTTGTGAGTTAGTGGCTGAGTCTGGCTCCAGGAGGAAAATTTCTCCAATGAAGAGTGAGGTTTTGAGGGAAATAGCTGACATTCAACACTAAGTCATTTTTCTAGCTTTTAAACCAGTCCTCTTAGACCAGTGGTTGGTTAAAAATCCGTGCCTGCTAAGATGGGAAACGGTGGAGTCTAGGCAGTCTTTGCCTCCTGCTCGCATTCAAGGGACATGTGAGTTCCTCTTTCCTTAAGCACAGCAGGAATCAGGCAGCCAGTGTCTTTGCTGCTGGTTTTGAGCCCCCTTCTGTGTTGGGACCCAAGAGCTCCCCAGGATTTGTCTCAAGGGCACTTGCTCTGTGTTCAGGTCTTGTGCAGCTTGGCAATATCCTCTTTCTGCCTCTCCATCACCAGCAAATGCATGTCACAAAAAATAGCCCCTCTGCCTGTGGCTTGATGTCAGCAGTGACAGGCACCAGATTGTGAAGGAAGAGACTGCTAGCAATGACATATTTCCTAACCAAAATTATGGGTCCAGCCCTGTAACAGGAATGTAAAGATAAAAGGTAAATAAACCATGGTTTATCCTGGCAATAAATTCTGTGCTTGTACCAGCTTGTTTTGCCATCACTTTTCCCCTTTCTCTTGTGTAATTGTTATTGATAATCACACAAACCATAATGCCACCCTATGTTTCCAACATTTTATCCAGCTGTCTTTGTACTAAATTTAATTTACTTTATTTAGTAAATATCTAAATATTTCAGAATGTTCCCTAAAGAACATAAAATCTACAGATCAAAAAGGGTTTTTTTTCAGAAATTAGACAAGTGTCTTCTGTCCACTGCAATTATAACTGGATGTTTTTAACAAGTAACTTAAAAACATGTTACAGTCAATGCAGTCAATTCACTTCCATCATTTTGACATTTCTGCACTGCGTGACAGAGGATTGCTGGGAAGCTCACATTTTGGGGATCACACACCCTACACACAGCCCATCCATCGCATCATGGTGCTCAAAGGTACCTGCTGAGAAACATTCCCCAGAAGACAGGGGCTATAAAGCCTTTTTGTAATCTATTTTTTGTGTCTCTTCTTTGCACATCATGTGGATATACCTCTTCAGGGAGGAATGGAGAAAATAATAAATATGAAAATGCATCTTTTCAGAAAGTGCAGTGTTTCCAGAAGTGTGCTTGCATTGTTTGGGGGAGTTTCAAACAAAGCCCATTTCATTCATTTTTATCCCTATATAGCTTCTGTCCTGGCTTCCTGGCATCCTCTCCTTAGGATCTTCCAGTTATCCTCGGCCTGTTTTCCAGGGGTTTCCATGCTGAGGACACATGATTGGAGCAGCACTGGTAACTGGTGGCTGCACCAGCTGTGCCAGATAATTGTATTACTACAAAATAGAGCAAGGGAGGGCATCAAAACCAAGCCCATGCCTGAGCAGGATCAGCCATTCCCAAGCCTCTCCTGACAGATGCTAGCCCAACTTATTTTTTCAGCTCCCATGAAAAAATATATAGCCTCCCTAGCTAGTTGTTACAGTGATTACCTCTCTTATCCCTGGGAACTTTTTCCTAGTGTTTAGCCTATATCTTCCCTTGTGCAGTGTAAACTCATTAAGGAGAAATTATTAGCAAATGGAAAGCATCTCGTATTTTATCCTCTGCAGCAGACAACAATAAATTACTGGAAGCACCCTTAGGGCATCTCTGTTCCATACGCATGATCCCAACCTCTGTTTAATACCATTCCGATCTCCCATAGCCATTGCCTTTGGCTCTTGAAATGTCCTGGTGCTGCTGCCTGCTGCACCCTGGGGACAGCTCTGGGAAGGGGCCCGTGGGAGGCAGTGCAGGGAGAGCAGGGCCTCTGAGCCCGCAGTGACACCAGCGCTCGGGCTGCCCTCGCAGGAGGCCCTCGTGAGTCAGCTAGGGAGGTATTCAAGGCTATTGCAGCCAGCACACACAGGCGTCATGTATAAAAGAAGAACAGAAAAGAAGCCAGAGACAGACAGCTGCACCCGGTCTTTCTTTAGCCTCTCTCTGTCATTGCTGTAGTCAGGGGGTAGTAATACTGAAAGGTCAGAAATTCATCACATAACAAAAGCTTCTGTAGGCAAAGTAAGCTCTCGTAAGGTCTTTTAATAGCCCCACTGCAGACGGCAGCACAAACGGATGTGTTTGCACAGCAGGTGAGCACATAACTCCGGCCTGCAGGGTTACGTGGTGAGCCACAGCATCAGGAGTCCCCCCAGGACACCAAGTTCTTTGCCTAACACGTGCCATATGCCTGTAATTTGGGTACCTTGCTCCAGGGTGGTGAACAGGACATGGGTTCCCCCTGGAGAGACTCAAGCGCTGCCTAAGGGCAGTCAAGGAAGCGGCTGCATCAGCGGGTCCTTAGTGCAGTGAACTAGCCCAAGGGCATGTGCATTCCTGCCCTGCTCTACTAATTCAGAACAGCATGCATGGTGTCTCCATGCTCCCAAGATGTGGAGACCCTCTGTGATGTTTGCCTTGCGCACTTAACATAGCACCCTTGCAGTGAGAACACTTCTAGGGGAGCAGGAGACCTAGGGTCTACCTAGCTCCTGCTTTTCCCAGGCAAACCCTGTCTCTTAATAATAAGATCACTTGGCAAAAGACAATTACAGGATCTGGAGGATGGTATGAAGTACACAAAATGCCCTGAGAGCTTGGGCCAGACATGCTCCTGGGACACACAAATGAACATATGTGGATGAGAAGCTATATGGCTTTGTGGGATAGGGTTGGAATCCAGGAAACCAGGCTTGCTCCTTGTTCAGTCACATCTTGCCAGATCCTGGGCAAGTTACTTTTATGTACCTTACAAAACTGGAAATTCCCTGTTTCTCAACGGGTCTGAGGGCAGAATTCAGCCCATCATTCAACCTAAGCCATCCAAGAGTGTGTTCCCCCCTCCCCTAAACTAACAGCCAAATAGTTGAGACTGCAGTACACTGAGTAGTACATTGAATAGTACCTTGAAAGTGTCTGTTTCTCTTAACTGACTCCAAAGCACCACAGATGGAGTGCAGTAGGCTCTGAGATAAATTCTCTTTTAGAGCGAATGGGACAGAGGCTCCATAAGGATATGAAATAGGCAATGCTCCATTTTTGTTTCTGCTGTGAATTATGCCTGAAGTTCCATGCAGAGAGAGACCTGGGCGTCATGGTGGACGACAAGTTGACCATGAGGCAGCAGTGTGCCCTCGTGGCCAAGAAGGCCAATGGGATCCTGGGGTGCATTAAGCAGAGCGTCTCCAGCAGGTCGAGGGAGGTGATTCTGCCCCTCTACTCAGCCCTGGTGAGGCCGCAGGGCTCGAGTCCTGTGTGCAGTTCTGGGCTCCCCAGTGCAGGAGGGACGTGGAGCTGCTAGAGAGAGTCCAGCGCAGGGCCACGAAGATGATTAGGGGCCTGGAACATCTGCCCTATGAGGAAAGGCTGAGAGAGCTGGGCCTCTTCAGCCTGGAGAAGAGACGACTGAGAGGAGACCTGATTAATGTATATAAATACCTCAAGGGAGGGAGCGAGGAGGATGGGGTAGGCCTCTTTTGGGTGGTGGCCAGTGATAGAACTAGAGGAAATGGCCACAAACTGAAGCACCCAAAGTTCCACAGGAACTTAAGGAAAAATTTCTTAACAGTGAGGGTGACAGAGCCCCGGAACAGGCTGCCCAGAGAGGCTGTGGAGTCTCCTTCTCATCTTCAAAACCCGTCTGGATGCCACCCTGTGCCATGTGCTCTGGGTGTCCCTGCTGGAGCAGTGGGGTTGGACTAGATGATCTCTAGAGGTCCCTTCCGACCTTAAGCAGTCTGTGATTCCATGACACTAAGTTGGATCTGCTTCTTGGATGTTTGCTGGGATTGTTGTTAAAGTGACAGCTCAAACTTTAGCTTTAGTACTGTGAGATATGATTCAGGGTAAAACCTCGTGCTGTAAGTGCTACACAATAGAAACTTGTTAGCATGCACATTTTCCACACAGGCTGCTGTATTTGCTTTGCCAGGTCCCAGTGGTTGGTAGGTGTTAAAGTGAATGTGGCTTCTTGGAACACAGACCAAACCATACATGGAGGACACTGCATTTCTAGAAGATCAGCAACAGCCCAGCATGGCCCTTCAGCATCTTTCTGCCTTTTTCTCAGGATAACAGTGCTCATGCATTTGCAATTCAGTCATCCTGTAAACCCAAATGAGCAGGAAGAAGAAAGAAGTTCAACTGCAGTGCATGACAAAGCAAACACTGCTCAGACTTTCAACGTCTTATCCAGCTTGTAAAAAATAGCATTAATTTAACTCTACCATTATGCCACATTTATTGAGGATCTGGGACTCGTGGAACACTTCTTGTTCTGTCTATTCCCATTTTCTCATTAAAAATTAAACCAGGCTGCAGAATAGAATTAAGTGTGTTGCTTTAGAAGGCTCTCTTTTCTGACAATAACAAAATTCCCATCGATTTTATTGGCACAACATTGATCTCTAAAGTTGTAAGTAGCTTTACAAGTGACAGAACCACAGCATTTGATGCACTCCCCAGTGCAGACCAGGTTACTTCCTTTGATGTCTTTTCTGAAAAATAATGATGTGCAATTGCACCCTGCAGATGACTCTGTAGGTCAATACCTCCCTTCAACTTGGGTTGCTCAGCCACCGTCATGGGATTGCCAACAAGTTCCCGGTCATGAGGTAGTTGGGGTTAGGTGGGGAAGGAGGAGGGCAAGGTCAGCTCCAAATGTGGATGTGTAGAAATATGTAAAAAAATTCCTATGAGGGGTAATTCTAGAACAAGTAAAATTTTTTCAAAAAGTGATGAACTTCTTTGGATGGTTAGAGAACACAGATGAATTGCAAGACAGGAAGATTTGCAGTGCATTTGCTGGTTATTGTGTACTGTTTTTCTTGTAAGGACAGCCCCATCTACCCAGTTAAATCTTGAGAAAAGAAACATGCTGTTTTCTTTCCAGCCAGGCCATTTGATCACTGTGAAAAGGAAAGCCGTCATGAATCTTGCCAACTCTTATGATTCTGTCACGAACCTTGTAATTTAGCATTTCTCAGAAGGTCCCCAATAATGAAATACAGAAACTGCAAAGGAGTATAAGCTTGCACTTTTAAAGAAAAGTTTTGGGGAAAAAAGATATATGAGTAAAATTTAATGTAGAAGGTGAAATCCTAACATATTTGTGAAATAAATAGGAGTAGATTATGTAAAAATCACTTGATTTTTAAAAATAAATCTCTTAATTTTGGAGCCTCAGATGGGATTTTTGATGCTTGCAAATCACCATCAAGCAAATACAATACTCCCTGCACCTACTTGCTGGTTGTGTTCGCTCTTGATTGTTTTACAATGCTTTCTCCACTAATTAAATACTCATATTTTTCTTGTGCTTCCTCCCTAGAAATGTGCAGGCTAAAAGTAGTCATCCAAAGGCTCGTGTCACATCCCTCATTTGTCTAGTGCAGGGCGACAAGCTGGGCAGGCAGTCCTGGACAAGGCAGCTTGCTCACAGATATGTAGTTCACCCCATTGAAACTGGCATGTTCTTAATTGTTTTCTACTGCATGTTTTGATAGCCCTGGTTCTTGTACTAGCTGAGCAGTCAGACCTCATCCACCATGTGCTGTGACTCTGTGTATTTGTATTGTGCCCCTAAATTATATCTTTTCTGGCTGGACGAGAGGCTGTCCCTCAGAGAGACACAGATAACACCCCTCCTGTTATGCAGGATATAGCTCTATATTTTGCATTTATCATTTTGTCAACAGTCTCTTTTTTTTTTTCCCCCTCAAATCCCCCTTTCTTCCCTCACTGTGTGCATTGCTTGCTCTTGCAGAATTATGCTGCAAAGGAATTAGCTAAGGCCAAACACAAAGCTTATGGGCAGCCTGTCACTCTGTCCATGTTTGATGGCTTGTTTATGCCACAGCTCTGTACAAAAGAAAACATTTAAAACCCATTGGTAAGGTCTAGCCCTGGAGTAGGCTTTCAGATACCTAATTATCTCATTTAAACCATTCTCTAAAATACTTCATTCCTAAATTATTAAGAGGTTTAATACCAACTTTCAGCTTCATTGCCTGTTTTATATACCCAGAATTAAGAAAGCAGACAAAAATCTTAATTAATCCTGAAGAAGGACTGTCTAACACTGTGCAGGATTTACTTCAGTGTTAACATTTTTCTGAGAAATTTTTACAGTGCACTGTAAGGCTTACGTGAAATCAAAGTCTAGGTTGTGAAAATTAAGGAAACAGATCCCAGGCTGTATCCCTGATGTTATTCCTTTATGTAAAATTCCATAGAGCAGCAATATGCCTAAAGAATTCAATCATGATTTCAGTTAAATGAAAACCTTTTAAATTATGTGAAAACTGCAGTAGTGAAGCATATATTTTACACATGCCAGAATTTAACCTGATAGCCTTCCTTTTTTTCTTTTGTTAACAAACAACTCTCTGATATGGAAATAACATCCGATGATTTTTCATAGTGTTTTAAAATGTAGAGCACAAGCGATCCTCGCATCATGCACAACCTCAAGGTTTCTGTTACTCCTTGTTACCCAGGCAGTTCGATATGTTCAGCACCACTTGCATCCCTTCTCAAACAGCCAGATTTAAATGTTAAGGTCTGAATTCTCATTTTCAAAAGCCTCCTTCAAGTCAACATGTATTTTGGCTGCTGAAGAACGGAAAATGAGCAAATAATGTACTGCCATTTACCATTTAGTCAAACTGACCCATCCATTTAAGAAAAGGTGTTGACTTTCAAGGACACTCAGCACAGTATTAATATTGTATGCTAAGCAGATCAGATTTTAAGGCACTTTCTTTGACAAGAAGATGAAGATAAGACTAGCAAGATGTCAAAATGCATGAATTGTGAATTACTATTTAATATTCCAGTGAAGCGACATATGAATAAAGACAGGGATGCTTTGCTGCTAAAAATAACCCCTTGTTTTTAGTGTTGATCTCTAACTGTAATGAAAGCCTTGTGCATTTTTGAGCTTATCAGTTTTTAAATCTATTGGGTTTTGCCAAACGCAAGGAGAAAACCTCTGACTTTTAGGCACAACATGTTTTTTCCTACCTTAGCTCCTTTTGACTACAGAAACCCTCAAACCAAAGGCAAGCTCTCACTTTGGCTTTATGCAAAGCATGAAATCACATTGCAGGGAAGAAAGCCCCCAGGAGATAAAAAAAGTACTTAGTGTCAGGACCACTTCAAACACTGTAGGATCATCATTCTTGCTGTATTACACAAGTGGGCTTTCACATGTAAATTTCTGCTATATTAAATTAAAGTACTTGAGGTTAACTGTGATCTATTTGCCTTTGTTTAATGAGAGACTAACTCCAGGAAAGCCAAAGGAATTAGCCCCAGGTGACAGATCCCAGAATTAGGTTCTGGGCATAGTTTGGATGTTCTCTGGGTTTTGAGGGGGGTTCTTCTGTGTCCACTCTCCCAATGTCCTCCTTCCTCACCTGACAACATCCCAAGAGGACTTAATGTGAATCTACTTTGGGGTAAACATCTGTAGACTCCATAATAACGTTCCATCTGATCATATAGGAGCAAAGTGTATATACGAACGGAATACGAAGTGTAGAATGAGTGAGTCACAAAAACTGTGATTTTCATACTTTGAATGACAAGTAAAGTTTCTGCTACTTCACTGCAAAAGAGAAAGGGCTTGATGTCTGAGAGCTATTTCAAAGGACATGTCACAGCATCAAAGTCTGATGGAGAACAAGGCACAGGTCTCTGGTAACTGTAACTAGGCAAGACAAGCTTATGTCTTTGTTTAATCTGTTACCACGGGATAAAACCCACAGTGCCTTGTTTCTGCTAAGGCTATATATTAAAATAGTTATCTTGATCCCAAAGAACATTCTTAGTTTTCAGTAAGAATATGTATGACACCAAGCAATTTTAGCTATTCAGACAAATATCACTTACCTGAATATTCAGCTACATTAAGTAAAGATTTCAAAAAGACACAAGATTTACAAAGCAGGTACTTTAGGACAGAAACCCGGTCTAGAGGACAAGAATAAAGTATTTGAGGGTTTTTTGTGTGTTTTGGGGGGATTTTTTTTACAAGTTTGTAATTATACAGGTCTGATCACAGTTTCTGTAGAAGGTACTCATTGTTCTTACAATTTGCTCTCATTTATTATTTTTGTTTGTTTGTTTTTTATCTCCCGCAGCTTTTCTAGCAGTTATGCTGTAGCTCTGCAAACAAGTAACACGACAGTAACTTTTATACTCTCGCCTAGAGGAATACAAATTTAGCTCAATTACTTCTCTTTTACCTCCACTTGTGATGAGATGAGGCACTTCAGATAATTAAGTGGTAATGGTGCATTTGCTAAACATTTTAAAGTAGACAGGGATGAAGAATTGATAGCTATTAGTTCAGGGCAGGGGGCTGACACGTATTAGTAATCACTAGAGGTGTAATCTAATAAAGTAACAGGGCATTTACAGAACTCAAGCTAACCTGGGCTTTCTGAGACCAAAGGTTAAGAAGTCCTGCTTAGCTCTAACTGCATCTAGAGATAGCAGATTTTACCTAAATTCAAGACAGATACCTCAAGCTGTAATCATTCATGAAACTATTGACTAGATGGGACTTGGATTTGCCCTCTTTTAGAAGAGTTACTAGAGCCCAAATGTTTGCCTTCCAGGTTATTGCCTGCTGAGCCTGTCATGAAGCTATGTTGCTGTTTTATGGCTTCTTTCTGTATTCTGGACTCCAGCAGGAAAGAAGGGTTGAATTCAGGCACAGCTCTGTTCCTAATATTTCTCATTAGCTTCCTCTGCAGGACTCCCCTGGATGATGTGATAACTGTTTTACACCTCATGGGATGCCCCATAAGGTGTGCAGACCTCCCAAGAACCCATATCACATTCCCTGGGACAGGCAAATCAGTGTTAAATGCTCTTAAATCCAACTGTTTATTGGATCTACTCTTCTCAAAGCAGGATCTGCCTTGGCAAAATCATTTTGGACCACTGAGTTATATTCCAGTATGCCACAACAGGCTACAATGGTGGCTGCTGGGTGGCAACAGAGGTGCTTTCTGGAGGGATCCTTAGAGAGATGAAAGTATGGAGCTCACAATTTTCATTGCAGAAGACAAAGAGAGGACAAAAAAGGACAAAAGCCCAACACATCCCTGAGAATTTAGTGCTCCTAAATTTTGGCAATAACACTTCAACCCAAGCTCTGACTCCCTAGAAATTCCTGCTGCCCCTCAGCCCGCAATGCTGCAGCCCACTTGCCAATGTGGCTCATGACATGGTTTCCGCAGACATGATGTTAGGTAAGGAAGAGCATGACCCACCAACTTGCACTGCAAGAGAGCCTCTGCTTGGGCTACCTGTTCTCCACAAGGCTATTTGGGCTAAGGATGCAGCCTGGCTGGTGGGCAGAGGCAGAGAAGGTGCAGTAATATTTAATTCCTCCTCTTTCCTTCACAAATGCCATTCACTTACACATCTGAGTACAGTTTAGTCTAATTATAATGAGCAGATGTCTTTAGCGTTTACTTCTTGTCAGTGCCAAATGCTTTTAATGTTATCTTTGTGTTATAAAAGTAAAGGATCTTATCTAGCCCACATCAAACAATCAAATAGTTCTCAGCCTCAGCTAAAAGTCAGTGATTTGGGACCATCTACATCAACAAAATCTGAATTCCTTGCTACAGAAATTATTCATGTTATTTGGAAATCACTTCCCTGCATGTTAATTTTGATCTGGTTGTGAAAATGAGTGGTTATTGAGGCTATTAAGCAAACACTGAATCAAAACAATAGGCTAATTACTTCTAGAAGCATATGGCTTTTATTATGCATGAATTAGTTACTAATTTATCCATCTTGTACTTCAATATTCAGCTAGCAAGCTCACATTGGTTTTATAGAAACTTTTGTATTTTTCAAGAAATCTTTTCTATTTACTGAAGCATTCTAAACAGTAAATAAATATTTCATCATAAAGTGAAGAAATTTTCTATGTGTTAGATTTTTTTTTAAAAGAAAATTATTTATTTAGCAGTGAAATAAAACTGGAAACTGGACCACATTCTCCTCAAGCCCAGCCTGGAGCTTAGGGGGAAAAGCTGTTGTTTTAATACACAGTGTAATTTGCTGGTGTCAGAAGCTGAAGAGCTGAGAAGAGCCTCAAGCTAATTCCAATTGCTTACCCCTGTGGAGAAGGGCAGTGCAATCATCGGTGACTCAGAGGGTGCATGCAAACCAAATGAGCTGTGTCTCTAACCAGGAGGAAGAGGGGGACATGTAAAGGGAATCTGGTCTCTTTAAACTCGCTACAAGGAACTAGAGCTGTGGGGCTGTGAAAACTCAAGGGAGAAGGTGGGTCTAGCAAAGCAGATGAAGGGGTGGCCTTTTGTTACAATCCCCTTTTGTTTTTTATTCATACACTATGTTTGGTGTTGGAGAAAAGCAGCTCTGAATTTTCTTAAACTTGTCGCATAACAATAAGTCATAACAACAGAGGTAAAGGGCAGAATAAAACTACACAAAACTCACCTGCTGCAGCTCCTTATCTGGAAGTCTGTAATTCCACAAATAGTTGAGCAACAGCACATACATACACAGTTATCTTCTCTAAATCCCGAGGCAGCTCCCACCTGTGAAGCCCATGGGTGGTTGGGCAACACCAGCTCTCTTCTGCATTCCCCTGGATGCAGCTGCCTTCAGGGAATGGTCTCACCTCCAAAGCAGCCCTATGGATGGGACTTCTCCATCTACCATCCAACACATTATCTGCCTGTCTATCATCTACACCACAGAGCCTTTGCCTGTTTGAGTTGTTGCTGATATGGTAGCATGCATGGACCTTTCTGGGATTTTCATTATGGAGGAAGAAAAATGAGAAAGAAAAATAACAGAAATACATTATTTGGGATAGGGATAGCTAACAACATGGGAAGACTGACAATAACCGTTTGGCCATGTTATGGGGCTATGAAGACCTTTTACTTAATTATTTTTAATGTATATTCTTCATAGCACATGTTCCTCTGTCCTTGGATATATTGAAGTCACCTCAGATCATTTTACAGAGCTTTCAGTTACAGATTTTAGGGACTCTGAACATTGTTATGTTCCTCTATCACCTCCTTAGAACATGATGCTTGACAAAACAGAACTAAAAGAACTGAATGCGCATTAATAAATTATAAGAATTAGTGGAGAAGGATATCTCTTTGTCACACATGCCTTCATAACCTTAGTGCGTTAGGATTACACTTTTTATTCTTTTTTTCTTTTTTCTCTAAATCCAATGCAATAGAGTGGAAGACCTTGAAAGATTACCAGCACCAGAAGTGAAATGCACTGTTGGCAGAGCAGATACCGACCAGTCAGTGGCAATTCAAGTGTTCCTGCTGTGCTTCAATTCAAATGGTCTCACACAACATTCCCAGTGTCATTTCTATGTTCAGCCATCACCCCCAGCACTGATTAGCACTAACTGTGGTTGATGAAGAGGACATGTATGTTAGCAACTGACTCAAACTCATTAATTTGGGTCACACTCTTCTCAATGGTGCCCACTGACAGGATGAGAGGTGATGAGCATGAACTAAACCACAAGCAGCTCCATGTGAACAGGAGAAAAAACTTCTTTACTGTGAGGGTGGCTGAACACTAGCACAGGTTGCCCAGAGAGGTCCTTCCTCTTTGAATATTCCTTTGTGGAAATTTGAAATCCCTCTGGACATGATTCTGGGCAGTGTGCTCTAGATGACCCTGCTTTAGCAGGAGAGTTGGACTAGATAATCTCCTGAGGCCGCTTGCAACCTCAGCTATGCTGTGATTCCGTGAGTTATATCGTTAAAACTTCCAACAGTTTGAAAGGCACAGAGTCCTGGTCTGGATTATGATCTTTAAGGATCACTTACATATCTCAGTCATGCTTTAAGTTGCACAGATACCTAAGTATTTGCTGGATCAGACCCGCTCACCTAAGTATATAATTCCATGAGTCCTACACTGAAAGGACTCCTGCCCAAGTCCTAGCCACTGGTTCCCTCTGTCCATCCGTATGCCAGAGATGACCATGCTCTTCATTATACCCGTTCAAGTATTTGTGTGGCCATCAGACCTTTGAAACTGATTTTTCAGAAATTCTTTCTGCGGTGATGTCACCTCTCAGATCTGGGCTGTGCAACGAACAGGCTTCCTGTAGCACAGTCATCCCAAAGCCAGAGGCTCTGCGTATGTTGAACAGCAGGGCCAAAGGAAGATCCAGCCCCTTTGCTTAGGATGAGTCAACCCCCGATGGTGGCTGCTCTTCTCCTCTGACTGCATAAGCCAAGGTAACTGGCACGTGCTCCACATCTGATGGAGGCTGCATGAGATAAAGCCCACCCAGAATGTGAGCTTGGAAGGAGAGACACAAGGATGGAGCTGCTTCCAATAACAACCCGTGAGCCATTCAGTGTCACATTAGTGCAGCTCCCATTTCAGGTGTTGCTGTGAGCCCTGGGGAAGCACCAGTCAGCTTCAGAGGCCCAAATCTCAGCTCAAGCTTTATGGTTAGGAAGGAATCCGACAGTGGCAGAAGCAGCATGCAAGCAGGTGGCTGGAGAAAGAGAGTTCCTGGCACCGAAGCAGCCCTGCCAGACTGAGTGACACAGGAGCTTTCATGGATTCTTCCTAAGCAGAATAAAAGGCAACATTTGAAAATCTCCAGGAAAGGAAAACGCAAAAAAATCAATTTGGGATTAACATATCTTATACTTTTTCATATTGCAGGAAAAAAAATAAGTGTTTTATACTTAACAGGAAGTGTGTATGCTACTAAAGGAAATGATTTAATAGTCTAGATTGTAATTTATCGCACTGATGTAGTGATAAAGTCATAAGGAATTGCTTCAGATTCTTTTCATTGAAAATATTAGAGAAAACAATGTTTGCCATTAAAAATATCAATTCATCTGCATTTTTCATTTCAAAATGGTTCTATAAGAATTTTTAAGCAGACCTTTGAGATTTTGCTACAGGTCTGAATTTGTCTCCTATATAAACACATTTTGTGTACCAAACTATGAAACCTTTTTTTTTCACAATCTAAAACGATGGAGAAAAAAAGTCAGATTAGAAGAGATGATTTTACTGTTAGAACTGTTAGAAATTAGATTGATGTGCTGTCAGAATGAAAAAGAGGCCCAAAGAATGAAAGCTAGGGCTGAAAATGTCAGACTTAAAATAAATCTAGCCAGGCAAGTTGAATTCCAAATTGTTCCATAGTGCTACAGTGACACTCTGAGCAATAATTAAGTTCTCTATTGTTTGCATTCAGTGAAGAATCTTTTAATATCCTGCAATTTATCATTCTAAAACTGCGTAGCAATATAATTCCATTCTAAATAGAGCTGTAATTGTTAAAGAGATGGTAGAATGCATTAGTAATTCTCTCTGAACTGCTGGCATCATTGTTCTTGGGACACATCTTGGTAAGTTTTTGATGGGATATTGGGATTACTGCTTTAGGAGGCAAAATCTCAGGGATTACTAGACAAATAGGATTGCTCTCCCCAGGGAGTGGAACTGAGGCTCACAGGCCTCTCAGTGAGGTGCCTTGGGGTCTCTTTGCACCATCAGGGTGAAAGTTTCAGGGAAAAGAATACACTGATACAATGATCTAAGTTCAGACAATTGTGTTTATTTTGGTGGGGCTACCTGGAATATGCTCTGGCCAAAGTAAGAACAGAATCAGGCTCTCCCAGTAGAACAAGCACCTGCACCTACTGTTAAAAAAAAACAGCTTACCTTTACCTGCCTTTCACCCACTAGTCCAGTATAGAGGAGGTTTCTTCTCTCTCCTCATGCTTCCAATGTGAAATCTGAGAGATTCTCTCCTGTCAGAGCACTGACTCCAGAGTCTGAACATACCCAGAGAAGAGAGACAAGCAAAGAAGGCTGCTCTTGACTCATTAGCACCATGTACTACAGGAGAAGCTGTTTCAGGAATATGCATCATGATCTGAGAACTGAATGCAAAACCAACAACAGGTTTCACTAAATAGAAAATACCAAGGTTGTCAGTAATGCTACCCATAAACAAGACAACAAGATGTATATAGTTGTCCTGACTTTCAATAACAAGCCTCCTTGTTTAAGTGTGAATATTCTGTTTTACTTAAATTTGTTGCTGACAGTTCCTAATTCAGTTATGTCAGAGTAAGAGGGAGAAGATCATCTTCTTTGACAGCAAACCATCCTCACAGTAGCACAGACCATTCTTGCTCAGTGCATACAGATGAGGCATTTCATTTGCAGACATCTCAGAGGAGCAGGTGTCCTTTGCCCTTCTCCTTACTCAACTTCATCAGTCTCTTCCACAAAGACCTCCCTAAAGCTCTTGTTCATTGATCACCATGCAGTGACCGCTGTATCGGGAGACACCTTCAAAGCTGTTTCTCTAGGATACAGGTAGACTGGACATGATGATCTTTATGTTGAGAACAAAAGAATTTTCTGCAGGATGGACTCCCATTTCTAAGACATCTTCTTCTTTTCTACAGATTTTTTTTGGGGAGAAAAATATTGTACTGTGCAAAAAAAAAAAATTCATAGGATTTTGGTTTCTTCCCTTCATTTTAATTCCACAGTAAATATCAGAGACTCTAATTAAGAAGACCAGCAACTCTAATCATTATTATTGTTATTTCTGGTTATTATGTATCCTAAAATATGAATTTAAACATATTTTTTATAAATAATCAGCTGTTCTTGACCAGTATACAGTAGACGGACACAAACAGCACAGGTGGATAATAAGCAATCTCCCACTACACATCTGCAACACTAAAGGTTTCTGAATCTTGGTAACATCAGTAAGCCAGCTTTTCTCCCAGCTTCAAAAGCTGATTCCTTAGTGCCTCAGAAGGAGACGCAGAATAATTAAAAATGCACAGCAATTTGCTGCTCTTATGATCAATCAACCACAGCCAGCACTGGCTGTTAAACTGACAGCACAAAGACGTGAGCCTACCCGCTGAACCAGCTCCGTGCTTGCTTGCTGCTATCTCACCAGCCTGGAGACAGGCAGGAATGTTGCTGTCCTACCCACATCCCCATGGAGCTTGTGAAGATCCAGTCAAGAGCCTCTGGTTATTCAGAGGCAAGCAGAGAAGTATTTAACACCTTCTTAATAGCCTTGAGAAAGGATGTCCTTGCTTGGGGGAACTTGAAGTTGAAACCCTGCAAAACGGGGTAGCTTCCAAGCTGCTGAGATGAGAAGGGATTTACCATACAGGAAGCAGGGGAAGGGAATTGTCTCTGTTTTTAGCGACTTATCTAAAGCCCTGGGGAATGGAGACAGGTTTCATGCTGGTCTTTCTTCTCCCTGAGGGTGTGAGCTAGTCCGCCCTGTGAAACACAGCCCAGGAACCTCCACAGCGATTCCCCTTTCCCCATGGTCACAGACAGCATATTTCCTGATATTCCACCACATCAAAGGAATCCTCTTTATCCTCAGGAATCCTCCTTTAATCCTCATAATAGACCTCTTGCTCTTTGCTGTAGGGACCATCCTCATCACAGCCTCCTGCACACTAAGAAGCTGAGTAGTGTTAGTATGAATGGAGACTTGGGATCTAACAGAGGGTACAAATGTGGTTCGTGCTCTAGCTCCAACAGTAGAATCAGGCTGCCCAAGTGAGATGCCCCAGGTGCCAGGCTAAACCATATCCACTAACGATGTTTTTAATCAGGGCTCTTTCACTGAACTGCAACACAAGACTTAATATTGTTTCATGGCTGTGTTCTCTTAATCCTATTTCCCAACACAGACTTTGTAAAATCACTAGCACAGTGGGTGTGATTTCTTTGACCTCAACTCTACTGATGAACTTAACTGTGCTAGGGCTCATTCTCTATCCCTAAGGTCAACAGAGAGTTTGTTAACATCTATACTATGGAAAAATGTATTGCCCCCACATCCTCCTTGCCTCCCAGGAGAAATCCCTAGTTCATGTTTACTTTCAAACCATGCCCAGGAATCCTTCGGGAGAATTTTAGTTGACTTGGGCCTAAATCACACATATATTCAACGTAAATAAATGACCAAGCTTTGACCCCTGCACCAAGTTATCTTGATAGTCTAGAAGTATCATACAGAGAGTAAATATCTGGTGCACCTAATGTGAAATATTCAGGTTCTAAGAGAGTTTTGAAATAAAGTACTAAGAAATACTTTAGTAGTTCATTTAGTGTTCTATTATAATATACCTAGTGTACTAGCTTACCACTGGTATGGTATAACTTTGTGTCTTGAAAGTTGAAAGAAATTCAAAATATGTAATGTAAAACACCCCTTGGGCCTCATGATTTCACTGTAAGGCCCATCAAATCTAAAGGGTAGGATACCCTACCCTTTATTCTCAAATTGTGTTTACTGTGAAATAATGGTCTTGGGAACATCCTTCTGAACAGTGAAATGCAGCTGAACACAGGGACCACTGTTTCTACAGATGCTCAAAACTCGCTGATGAGTTTTCCATATGAAGACTAGGGACAAAAGCCTCATACAACAACAGGGCTTCTTTCTCTCCCACCTTCTGATCTTGCAAAGATGGGGAAAAAAAGAAAAAGGAAGTTTATTGTGCATTGCAAAGGGCTTATCAAATTATAGAAAACTCAAGATAAACATACTGTTGCCATTTTTTTCTATTAGCATTTTTAGATGGATTTGTAATAGTTACTGGTTATTGTATATTACTCTCTGTAAGGCACCATAGCGATGGCTGTGACATAAGAATCTAGATAAGGATGATGAATTTGAGGCTGTAACAGACTGAAAGGTCTGTTCATCTGCAGGAAAATTATGTCTTTCCTAAAATAAATATCATAAGGGCAACATCCTTGCCCAAGGAATAAGGTGATCCGTACATGATTCTGCAAGATAGTTAGGAGCCCTAAGGGCAGACTTATTTCTCCAGTCAACTTCAGCTTTTAGGATAATCACATATAACGACTCGCGGGTGATTTCTCAACAAAATATCTAATCAGTGCTACAACTTAATTTGTATTATCTCAGACTTGTCTCCCCCAAAACAGACAGGCTCATTTACAAGTATAGGAGACATTTCTCTAAACTGCAGCAACTTGAATGCATCATCTCATTCATCTTTGTATTTCTGATGAATTAAGTCTAGACTTCCAGTCAAGGGGTGGGGCAGAATCTGCTCATGTAATTATCTGTATTATAAAAAGTGCTTGTAGACATGGGAGTTAAACAGCAGTCTAAGACTCTTAGCAGTGCAGGGCAATCATATTTCTGATTTGAGTTTCTTGTCTCTATCTTGACAAGCCAGTTTTCCATTACTATTACCACCCAGATGAAAGGAAATTTATTATTTTTAAAAGCTCAGTTCTCCTTCACTTTACTCTGAACTGGACCCCCTGAAAAGATGCACACTTAACTTGATTAGCTATCAGATGAGGTTTCATGAGGTTTTGCCCACGAGATGATGTTAGTGCCAGCTGATTTTAATTACAGTTTATAAGAGAATTAACTCTTAACTCCACTACATGAGTATAGCTAGTGATGGATGTGGTTTTGTTGGGAGTATTTACATTTTTCATAGGATCATTATTTCTGATCCAGACAAGCTCATTTTCCAGTTTCTCCTCTGTCCTGTGTTTTTACCACTTGTTTTCCTGAGGCAAGAAATCTGAACTTTCAAAGACATTTCACTTTGACGTGAGAGAAGAGCTATTTGGCAGGTATGGAAATGGCAGATTAGAAGCCAAAGTCTGTAAAAGTTTTGAATCTAAATGTTCTTTCAGCACTCTGATCTCCAGCAGCCTTTCACACATAGACACACATGAAAAATCTTTTCTGAGAGAGTATAAGTAAAGGAAAATCCTACCACAATGTTTAAGTTGCTTTTAGCAATTACAAGTGTTATCCTGCTATGGCTGGATTCTGCTCTCATCTCTGTTTTACTTTGTGAAATGCAAGGATTTCTGTGGTGCCTTTCCTGACTTACATCCTAACAAAGTCTGACTTAAGAATGTTTCCAATAACTTCAATAGAGTCGTTACAGAGGGGAATGTAATAAGCAAAATTGAGACTTCAAAGTCTGTATTTAATTTAGCATCTTAATAACTTTGCCTTGCTTGGAAACTGAGGATAAAGATCCCAGTCTATGAGATAAAATCTTTCCTTCACTTTTCTGTGCTGAATCAAAACCAATCAAGCCAATTTAACCAGTGAAAATTTAACCAGTGACTGATGGGAGTGGTTAAAAAATATATACTTATAGACATGCTCAACTCAGGGAAGAGGGGAAGTATATGATGGCAAGCAGTTAAGTAACCATATTGCACAAATTCCGAGGTGAGGCTGAAAAATAATGTTGTATGGGCTGATCCATTAAAGCGGCTTTGTTGGCTGTGCCTTGTGCTGCCTTGCTGCCGCCCCGAGACGCCAGGCATCTCGGCCACTCAACGAGAGCAGCTTTAAACAACGGCTCCTGACAGCCCCTCGATGAGAGCAGCTTTAAACAAGGGCTCCTGGCAGCCCCTCGATGAGAGCAGCTTTAAACAACGGCTCCTGGCAGCCGCCGCGGCCCTGGGGCCGTGCGGGTCGCAGCAGCTCCTGCAGCGATACGAGAGCTCACTGCCACTGCACTTGGGGATGTGAAACAAAACACTCCTAGGCTCACAGTAAATTGCATCATCTCTGCTAGTACTAATACCTACCTGGTGGTTATTGCAATGTTGTATGGTCCCCACCACCAGATTGCCAGTGGTGGGGATGTTAATATCGAGGTTGGTACAGTTAGACCTCAGGACAGATGTTTTCTCTGCACAGTATGTGTATCAGCAAGCAATTTAGGAAAGACACTGAGCTTATACAGCTTCATTAATAAGAATTTTACACCAGTCCCGTGCTAAGACAGAGAGGGTCTGTAGCAAGCCTGTATGGGTGGTTAACAGCCTTTACACCTGTGCTAGGGGACACCTCATAGCATCCACACAGTAACTAGCATGTGAAAATATATCTCAGTAATTTCTCTTAGCCTTAGCACAGAGCTTTCTAATGCCAGGAACTTAACAAAACTAGAGCAATTACAAAATCAAACCAGCTTGCTTTAATAACCTATGAGAAACTGCAAGGAAAAGAGTATTTGATTACACTAGCTGTGCAGCTATTTAGCCTCTGTCATTTCCACATCAGAATCTGTCTTTGGTTTATAACAGTTCTTATACAATTTTCTTTCTCCCTTCCTCTGTGCATCGGTTCCACAACCACAGTGCACTATGGCTTGGGACTACAGTCTCTTTTAACAAAAGTGGAGACCTCTGAATTTATGAGTAACAGCAGGGACCTAAGTATCCTGTGGTTCGCCTGCTTTGTATGTAAGCGTATCACATGGCTGGCTCAAAGAACTGATAGGAAAAACATATGCAAGATACTCCTAAGTCTGTCACTCTGCAGAGAACAGCAACTAATTCACAGGTTAGCTCTTTTACTGGTGGGACTGGTTTGAGGCAGTTAGATATGTCCATGCTTTGTGAGAAGAATTGGAACCTTTAGAGATGACGGGCAGCCCTTGAGAGGTTTAGCCTCTGTCTCTGCACGCTGTGCATCTTTGGACAAATAAGCAGTGCAGTTTGTCAGACTGGAGTCTCTCTCTAGTCATTCTGTCCCAGAGGGAGTTTCCCCGCAGGTGCCAAACAAAGCCGATAGCAGCATGTTAAAGAGGTGGCCACTGAGCTCACGTGAATGGTAGGGCCTCCAGTCAGGTGGGGGAGCCTGTGAAGGAAGGAGGGAATCACAGGCCTTGCAACGTACAGTGGGGCCACAGCCCACGCTGCTGCATTTGGCCAGTGTGCCACAGGTAGTCAGGGAAGGCAAAGGAAAAGACAAATACTACTGCATAAATCCACTGGACTGGGTAGCCGCTGATGCAATTTTTTTTTCCCTCTCTCTCCCTTCCATCCCTTATTATTTACTCTGTTTTTATTGCTCAGATCTCTAATTGCACTATTTTCTAAAGCATTTGTCTAACAGTCATTAAGCCAAACAAAGCCATGTTATTGCATTGTAGTGGTGTTGCCTTGAGCAGAGCCCCAGGGCAAGCTCAAAACGAGATGGGCTCTCTTACGCCCCAGCAACTCTTCCTTTTCTAGTAATGTTTGGAGTGTACAATTATGTGCCAAATAACAAGTTACCTTATTTGACATTTGAGAAATGCCAGTGTTACGTTTCTTTGTACGCTTTTGGAGCAAAGGCAGCATTTCCGTACAAGAAATATGCTTAAATGGAACTCAGAATTGCTCTAGTTTCAGTGGGCTGTTGGAACTGCCTCTAAATGTTGAGCCCTCCCGCATGGCACAGGGTGACGGGGTTAAGTCAGAGCATATTATATATAAAGTTATTGCTCTGGTCAGCAAGGGTCAGAGAGGAGATGCTTAACTACCTATTGAATACATTTGCACAAGTTATGGAGCGTGCACCTAAATGAAACTGGGACATTTTTGTTTGAAATTATCAAAAATTCTCTCTTTTCTAGGAGCAGACAACATATTGCTGCTGTCCTGAAAAGACAGAAATGTCTTCATTAATTATTTCCAAGAATTCCCTTATTTTTTCCAAGGAACAACGCAACACTGCCTAAAAGATATGCTGCTTCCCGAACTCCAAATGAACCTTCTGCTCTTCTCTCATACCTCAGTCAGTCCCACTGCATCACCTGAGATCCTTTTCTTTCCTAATGTCTTTCACGTCCCTTCCTCATGTCCTTCCCAATCCTGCTCTTTTATACCTAGTTTCTCCAGGAACCTAAACTGCAGTGACTTTTTCTAGCAAAAGTGATGCCAGTGGGCAGTGCATACAGCACTCACTATATATAACAGAGGAAAGGAAAAGCTTTTTGTCTTCCTACCTCAGATATACTCCGTCCTTTATTGAATCTGCCTATAAGCACACAAAGACTGGGGAAATTCAAAAAACTGAACTTTGGACCTTGCAGCTGAGGTGTAATTATAAGACTTTATGTGATTTTGCTTTTATTAGGAGTGTAAAACTCCAAAGAGAACAGCATTTTTATCTCTTCATTTATCTCCTTTTATCTCTTCTCCCTGTATGTATAGGTTTCCTTCTATGACAGCAACTCTAATTGCCAGAAGAAAATGCTGCAAAAAGAAAAGGCATTCATTTTCAAATAAACCTTTTACACACAAATTTCTTCTTGGCACTCTACCAGGAACCGGGACATTAGATAACCTGAGTTATCTAATCACCCTTATGTGCTCTTTGCATTCCTTTGTGGTTGTATATTTTTAATACTTTCTGTCTCTAAATAAAACACCAAAGAAGCTCAGCCTGTAAAGTGCACCCAGTCATCACCTGATTTTTAATGCTCCACTTCTAAAGACTTTTTTTCCACCCCATGGATTTTTAAATATACACTTGTATTGTGTGCCTGGAAAAAGAAGTAGCTCAGTGATAGTTAAAACTGCTTATTAATTATTTGCCCCCAGATAGAGACAGCTTGCACAAAGCTTGCAAAGCATTGCCTGCACCTTACACTGAGAAATGCGAGAGAATTAAGTGAGACTCCCTGACCTACAGCTTATTTGGAAAGGAGATAAAACAAATGCATATAAATCTTTAAAAAAGAGAAGACTGCCTGGATCAGATCAAATGTCGTTGTCACCCACCATCTTCAGAGAATCACAGAATGGCTGAGGCTGGAAGGGACCTCTAGAGACCATCCAAGTCCAACCCCCTGCTCCAGCAGGGACACCCAGAGCACGGGGCACAGGGTGGCATCCAGGTGGGTTTTCATGTCTCCAGAAGTAACTGGTAGCTGATGGCTGGGCAGGACTGAAGAGGATGAAACGTGTACACATTAATGTCTGCCCAGAGCCTTGCAGACTCTGCCCAGCAGAGGTTTAGAGATATCCTGACCTGAAGGCTGCATCCAGGTGAATACCTTCAACAGCCCCTCATGGAGCTGTCCTCCACGTGTAAGGTGTGCAATCCCTTCCCAAATTCATTTGTTTAGTGTTTCCATGACATCTCGTAGCAATGAGTTCTGCAAATTCAATTGTGCGTTGGGTAAAAGAATCTCTGTGCAGCCTACCTGAAAACGTCACAAGGGGGACCACTAAATATTATAGCATAATTTCCTTCACTTGCCTCTATTCCTACTTCTATTACATCTTTTCTGAGACCAAGAGAACATTTGACCCAGTTGGATGACATTGCATACAGTCAATGTTTGAGATGTGGGGCATCACTGATTATACAACACCTGAATGATTACCTCTATTTTGTTCTGTTTTTTTTTTTTTCCTTCATAATTCTCGTTGTTACATTTATCTTTGAACCTGAGCTCTTTCCTGAGTGCTAATAGCTAAGTGGGAGTCCACCTTCGTGTATTTTTAGTTAGGTCTTTTTTCTCTCATGTGCATTATTTAGATTTATTTGACATTATTATTTACATTATTTGACAGAGAATTTCACCCGCTGTCAGGTCAGACATTATTGTGAGGTTCTTACTGCAAGAGCTTGATCTCATGAATCAGCAGCTGCAACGACGAAAATGACAGAGCTGGCAGGAATGCTGCTTCACAGTAATTCATCTCAGAAGTTGTTGTTTCACTGCCTGCTTGGCAGAACATTTTCCAAATCCTTCTTTCTTAGTAGAGACAAAATTTTTCACTCTGCAAAGGGTCAAGGCTTATACGCTATTCAGGTTCTTAAAATAGGCCTTAGGAGGGACTTAAGTAGTGTCTAGATTATATGCTGATTTTAAGAGAAAGAGCATTCAGTGAGGCTGTATGTGCTCAAGAAGATAGGAATTTCTAAACAAAACCCTTTTTCTACTCAAAATGTGGAGCAGTAGCTCCACAAAAGGTCTATAACAGCACAACTCTTGTCTGATTGCTGTAAGTTATCTCCATACCTAAAATCTGGAAGATAGTTGGTAACACTCTGCCAAAGATACCACTGTAGAAAGTCTAGGAGTTCAGGGTATGCTTTCAAAGAAGAGAAATTAATAGAAAAGTAGCTGTGTTTCCAAGGCACACTAGAATAAATAATGAACAGATGGACCTTTTTTCATATTAGTTAAATTAATTTAATTTTAAAAATTGCACCTGGAAGATATGGTGATATACATAGCTAATCTCCTTGTACCAGAAAGAAAAAAAGACAATGTTCCTGTGAGCAAATACAAATCCCAGGAACTACAAATTCTGGCAGCTGTAACAACACTAAATTTTTAAGATGTCTTTAGGACGTAGAGTCTGTACATGTAAAAGTAAGGTTCTATTTAATTATTAAGGTCTCTGTGGAGTAATAAGAAAATGGGGAGCTCAAATAGCTATTTAACAGTGCAGTCACTGGCTCATAAAACATATGCAATATAATAAATTTAACCCTCAATGTGTGAATGTGCATGTGCATATGTCTACACCCGCATGCATTTGCAAGCCTACAGTGTACATTAACAGCCTGTAAACAAAGCATTTCACTTCATTGCTTGTACTGGCAATCTACTTTCCTATCATTACTGTTCAGCACTCAGGCATTTCAAGGCAAGGAAACAAATTGTGGAGGAGATTACAGACCATACTTGGTCACATAAATAAGCCTTATACTTTTCATCTAAAAAGAAATATTTGTTACAGCAAAACACACTTAGTCTGAGCTATAGGATTTTAACAAATTTTGTGTCTTGGAGACTACAGGTTAGCATTTTTTTAATAAATCATGTAAAAATAAGAATATCTGTTAGATCTTGAAATAATACACTGGTTGGGATTTCCAAAAACATCTAATTGCTTGAAATTTTCAAGAGTTAGCTCCACCCAAAGGCTCCTACATAAGCTTCAAGGTCCTCATCTACATTTCCAGGCACCTAAATATTCAGCCATTCAGTTTAATACAATTATTTTCTCAGCTCGTAAAAAATAGTTGCTCTGTCTTCTGAAGTTCTCTTAGAGGTGTCACCCATGATGAGCTGACAGTGCTGGAAGGGATGTTTGTAACATTAACATCCCTTCAAATGTCAGACATACACAAATATCTCGAGCCTATCAGTGGTGAGCTGAACCTGAAGTTTCTTCTTACTTACAGAGACTCTTTTCCCTTTAAGCACATTGTGGGCTAGTAATTACCAAGCATGCATTTGATCTGTATCCAATGCATAGGAATTTTGGCCCGGTGAGAACACTGACAGCTCTTTCAAAAGAAAGGCATGAGTGAAACATGAAGCTACTAGAAACACAGTCCATATATAACCATATACTGCTGTTTCTGAATGGACACTGCTTAATGGGACATCTGCAGTTCCAAAACTCCTTTTTTTTTCTCCTTGGTTCAGGAACTGGCACCGTGTTCTCAACAATTATTCCTTCCTGGGCGGAAACAAATTTCTGCATAAATCCAAACTCCAGGTACGTAGCTGAATCCCTGTGCTCAGTCTCTAGAGGAAAAAGAAAGAACTCACAAAAACATCCCTAGCAAACCCTCTGTAGCAGCTCCTGGCATTATCATGCAAATCTAAGCAAGCCTTCTCAAAGGACCTACTGATAGGGGTCTTATGTATATGTCAAGCTAGCATTGAAGCAAGCAATTAAAAAATTGTTCATTGCCCAATTTATTAAACAGTAGGAAATAGAAATGAAGCTTTAAATTTAGCTGAAGTACTACTGCTAATTATTAACTGCAGTCTCTTATTAAGCAGTTGTCTGTCATTCCAATGAGCAAGGTGAACAAAAGAGAATAAAACCTAACCTACTAATCAGAATGTAATCTAATCATCTCCAATAGAGTAAGTAAGTGGTCATTTTCTCACAAGATCAACTGGTGGCTTTATCTTGCTATTGCTAATTAACTGGGGCTTTATTGCTTGAAAATAATATGAATTGTTTCCGTATCACGTTCCTTACTGTCACAAATAAAGAAGAAACAGTGTTCATTACTTGAATTAAAAGCACTGCAGCAGGGATGTAACTCAGTTTGTTCTCTTAGCACTTCTTTATATGGCACAGGACAATTATCTTCACAGAATAAACTCTTACCACATGACTCATGTTTGGCTCATCTCACAGTCATGGTAGCTACACTGGGTACATGCTACATGATTTACTGCTTTATCTGCTGTATCCTATAAAAGTGGATCCAATAGATTTGTTTCTTCTGACACTGTTTTCTCACTTTTTCTATTTAGCTTTGCAAATACTAAGTAGGCATTTGGAAAAAAGTACAATTTATTATCTCTGTGAAATCGTGCCTTTGGCTCAGTTTAAATCAAAAGATCCCTCAGAAAGGATACTGAAACTTGAGTTTCCATCCACAAGAATACGCTGATGATTATGGTCCTCCTCTCCAATTCCTTATCCGGTCTTCTACCGTTACGGAAATGAAATATAAAGAATCCCAGTGTGACAAACCACGCACAGGCAAAAAAACTTGGATAACTGTTAGCATCTGAAAGCTAAATGCCTAAATATAAACAAGAGGGCCAAGCTCACCTCACAGTCAACAGGCTGTTGTAGAAGATAGCTGCCCATTGTACACAGTTATCTTAGGCTAAGAGAAACTAGCACCAAACATTGCCCATCTGTGTCCACTGACTATAAAGTGTGTCCACTAGTTTCAGCTTAGATGTCCACCTTGTAGACGGATAGATAAGCAGAGAAGAACCTCGCCTTCCACTTTGTTCATGACACAAAGGCAGTATTACCTGTTGTTATCGTTTGTGGCATGTGAGAGGTAATAGGTTTGGGTTTCAAGCTTGGATAATTGTTTTCCTGACTCCCTCTTTGATCAGGGCTTCAGCTTTTGATAGGAAGGAAAGTCATTTGCTTCTGCTTTATAATTCAGCACCACTGGAATACACCGACATTTGAGTTTGGACCCCGCAATACTTGGGGTTTTTTCACTGGTAGCTTTAAAAACTATCCTGCATTGCCTTGTTGCACAGTTCTGAGCACACCACTATTCGACCCTCCCTGGAGTGAATTAAGGGTTATCTTTGCTCTGTGCTCCAGAGGTTCATTTTAAGACAGATGCAACAATGGCTGACAGAGCAATGAAGATGCTCTTTTCCAGAACAGATTGTTAATTAACCTCCCCTTTTTCTGTGCTCATTAAAAAACACATTGCCTTTTTTCTAGTACCTCATCTCTTGACCTGTCATTAAAGTATGTGCTTTGGCCTTGAGATCCAAACTTTTGTCTCTTTTTTTTTTTTTTTGGCTGCAAATGGGTCAAGGACTGTCCCTTCTATCTGTTACATAACCTCCCTAGGCTTGGATACAAGGAAGATTTTAAAAGCTTTTAGGAACTGTCAGTATTTTCCCATGTTACTGTCCCTCTTCTTTATTATCAGTGGACTTCAAAGGTTTATTACTAGTGCAGTGCCTTCATCTACATTAGATTTTGTGGCTATCTAATTAGTATTAACAACTCAGTATGAAGCAATCCTAAAGGCAACATATTAATCTTGCCAGGGTAGCTCTGTGCAGCTAAAGGACTAACAGGGAAATAAGCTGTCTTCAATTACCTGTTACAGAAACATTAATTGTGGATGCTGTTTTCCTAAAACAAGATATTCTAATCCCTTTGCTCTAAACCATTAGAGATTATGAAAAGGCTTCCTAGTGTCTTTCAATAGAAAAACAACATAGATTGAAGACACGTAAAATTATGAAGTAAATTTTAAAGGATGCGCACAAAGGAATATAAGAGAAACAACGTAACAGAGCTTTCACAAGGGTTATTTCTCCAGATTTAAACCTCCATGTCCCTATGTCACGCATACTTGCTTCTTCTACTGCATGCTGGCGTTCTGTCTGACACTAAGTGGCAGCCTGTCTCCCTAAAGCTGTGTTTATACCTGGTTCTGAAGAAACAGGGTGGTCTGATCACATTAGCTTGTGATTGACTCTACCCTGCTGTCCACTGCCTCAGAAAGCAGCTTCCTATTGCTTCTAACTATCAGTACATCAAGGGCTGTTTAATTATGCTTTCCATTTACCTGGAGATAGCTAGCATGCTTATTCTGCGTTACTAACTGTGGACTAACATCCTATCTGACTGAATCCTAATGATAGTGGGGAATTTAAGAAAAGACTAAGTGAGCTGGGCCTGTTTAGTCTAGAGAAGAGAAGATTGAGAAGGGATCTGATAAATAGGTATAAATACCTGAGGGGTGAATGTAGGGAGGAGGGGGCCAAACTCTTCTCGGTGGTGGCCAGTGACAGGACAAGGGGCAATGCGTACATGTTGAAACACAGGAAGTTCCATATCCATGTGAGGAAGAACTTTGCTGTGAGGGTGACAGAGCACAGGAACAGGCTGCCCAGAGAGGCTGTGGAGTCTCCTTCTCTGGAGATCTTCCAAACCCGCCTGGAGGCCACCCTGTGCCCCGTGCTCTGGGTGTCCCTGATGGAGCAGGGAGTTGGACTGGATGATCTCTAGAGGTCCCTTCCAACCTTAACAATTCTGTAACAGCGTGACAGTCCTGGTTCATGTGTTAGATCTGGGAAAAAAAAAAAAAAAAAAAAAAAAAGGCAGTAATAAGGAGACTGGAGTGTCAGATTTCAGAAACAAATCCTGATGTTAGAAAGCTGGAGCTTTATCTTTTGAAGTGAACAGGAGCATCTCCACAACTTACAGTGTGACTCTCTACAGAAGGAACTTCCCATTTCTAACTGTCATCACAGAGTTACTCTGCTTTCCTGCTGGGACTCCGTGGCCTTACAGGCCTTGAGGCTACATCCACGAGGTCTCTGTTCACACAGTAATTTGTCTGGATAATGTGAGTTTCCCTCCATCTGAAGTGACTATAGCAGTCTGTGCTGCAATAGTCAATGGAGAGTTATGCAGAGGTTTTAGTTTGTGATTTAACTGTTTTATTTAAAATATTAGGGTGAGATGAATCACCCTGAAACTGCCTGTTTCTCACCACTGAACTGAGAGTGACAGTGATTACAGAGTGTGTTGCAGACATCTACAGCTGGTCAAATGGAAGTCATGTAGCCGTAACATCGATGCTGCTGACACAGCTGGCGCCAGGGCCCGTTCCCTGGTCCTGCAGTGAGCTGGCATGGCAGGCCAGAGAGATGCTATGATGTTAGCTATTAGCTTAGCTGTTATCCCTTCTGCTATGCAAAGAGGAACAGCTCTATCAGAAGGGGCTGGACACCTCTTCTTTTTTATCCCAAACCACCAGCCTTTATGGTTACCGCTCACCTACATGAGAGTGAAGTTCGAAGCTCCTCATGAAAAGAAGGAAATAAATACACTTCCCCATCCTGTATTAAATCAGCGTTCAAAGTAACAAATCGCTTAGACTGAGCTCTGCAGGGCATTTGTTAACTCTGCAGCATGACAGGGTCTTGACAGGCCATTGGTATTAAGTAAACAGCACTGCACAGCCTTGTTAAAATCAAGGTTCTTCAGGCATGGGAGTTTTGATGACTTAGGTCTCTGGTTCCCAGGTTCCATTTTAGGTTCTTTTATGGACAAGTAACTAATTCCGTTACCAAACACAGAAAGTTCAGTGCGGTTTTGTACTGAACCTAGCTGAACTGTACATTTTTTTTTCAAGGAGGCAAAGGTCAGCTAGAAGCAGGAATGGAAACACAGCAGAGCCCTCCCACTCCTATGGTACCAATTCCCTCTGCTCGTGGGGGTGTGTAAGGCTCGCAGGCGTGCCATGAACCTTAAAAGATATACTCATTTCTCCTGCCAGCAAGCTACTTTGCTGTGCCTTGAGGGGTTGACGTGGTCTTGTGCTCCTAATTGGAAAACCTCATGCAGAATCTTCTTAATTGTGATATTTTAATTTTGATATTCCAATGTTTGCAAACCAGATAATTTCAACGTACCAAGTACCTTGCTGCAAAGAAATACTTCTTTTAAAGGTGAAAGGAAAAATAATGGCATTAACTCACAGCATCTGGAAATCAAAGCATGGGCATCCATGCTGATATCTCTGGTTTTTTGCCTGTTTTGTGGCGTATCAGTCTCAAGTACGTGTATTGGTACGCTTGAGCTATATGAATAAAGTCATGCTGGTTTTGAGTGGCTGGGTCTTTTGGGCTTTTTTCTTTTTTTGTATCCTTTATATCTATTTTCTTGTTGGTTACTGGAAGTAGTATGTTCTTGGCTTATTAATTAAAAAAAGAGACTATCCTACTTTCTTGCAAACAAAGAAATTCCTACTTATGATCAATATTCACAATATGTGGACTTATCTTCCCCTCAAATTATGCTAAATCCTGAGCTCAGAGAAGGTTGAGAAAATTCATCCATTCAAGTCTTGAGCACCAGGGGCTCCAGGAAGAGTCACGGCTGCACGTGTGCTCCAGAGCAATACTAAGGCAACCAACACATTGGTTAAAACCAATCAGGTAATCGCCTAAGGAAAGTTGAGTTGCACTTGAGAAAAGGAGACTCCTGGACTTTAAAAAGGTCCAGAGAACCCTCTGACATGAATTGAATTGCATCCTTTCCTTTATGGGGATGAAATCAGGAAAGAGTATCAGCCCTGTACATAAAATTACTGCTGTCTTTTGACATGTATTTTTTATAACATCAATGTATATTTTGGAGCAGAATCATCTGACCTGAAATACAGAAGCTTCCGAACATGGTTGGAATATGAAATGGTGATAGAAAAAGATGTATTTCTATTTCATCTTTTTTTTTTTTTACTCCTTTGCTTGTCTGGAACTGATGAACTTGTATTAAATATTTTTAAAACCATTTCTTTTTATTTGGACTGTGTGCAAACAGGTGAGATTACTCATTTTTTTCTCTAATATAGATAGGACTTACTATACCCATTTAATTTTCCAGCTAATAGGTGCGAGTGCCTGGGGCAAGCACTAGCACAGTGATAACAAGACACTTGATCTATCCATCCACACACTCCCTTCACAGTGTGCTAAGGTCAAAACAGGTTTGCCTTATTGCCCAGGCACTCCCAGGCAGCACTAGTCACTAGATTTGCCTACCTTATTATCCTTTTCCCCATGTCTTGATCCCCCTTTCTCTGGCCCATCTTCTCCCAAATAAGCAACCTGTCTCCAGTTACTTTTCCACATTGTCCCAGTCTGTTTATATTCAGATCAAGTATTCCTTTATCTTTACGAAGGTCACTTTGGATTTACATAGATAATATTACTGAGAGAGTTCCCTTGGCACTGTTGGACCTGCAAGATTTTGCTCACCAAAATATTTCCCCAAATCTTTAGACCACTTCTTCTCTTCAGATGGCAATCAGCCTAAAATTCCCTCTCAAAAATGTAACCTCCTTAAGCTTACCTTTTGTGCATCCTAAATACATACATACATACATACATATATATATACATTTGCCACAAAAAACAGATTTGGGAGTCATTCCCTTCTGACACAGCAGAGCAGCAGGTTCACAATCACCTTTGGCCATTTGGATACGTCCCCTTTGTCAACAAGTTCTCCTATTGCTGCCTTCCTCTTTGGCATGAGGGCATTAAGAAGTGACAAACTGAAGCCCAGAGTTTATCCTCTGCCTCTCCAGAAGTAACTTGTTCTCCTACTTTTGTGGCTTTTTCAGGACGTAGCTTCAGCCTATGTGTTTTTCCAAAACTGCACTGACCTATCTTAAGAAGTATGAATAAGAAAATAAGACCAGTGCAGGGAAATGGAGACAGTGACAGCTAAGTGACGGTGCTGAATGGTTCCCTATCTGCCACCGTCCATTTGTCCCCAGTGGAGAGCTCGGCTGCCTGGCTCTGCACAGCAACAACAGTATAGAGTGTTATTGAATGACAGCTCCTTTATTTCCCTATCTTTGGAGTCTGCATTAATGAGATGCAGATTAACAAACCCAAGGTAATTATTTTCTGAAACAAACTGAGGGAGATGAATCACTGATGATTAAAGCAAGTTTAAGGTCTCTCTTGGCATGGCATACGTAAAGCAAAGGAGAAAGCTGCAGTGACTCGCATGGCTCTGGTAGTGCCTGTGACACCCATGAGGACGCAGGGGAGATGTCTCCATGAGTGTGATCCACAGCTACCAACATCACTTGAGTTCTCTGTAACAGGAGGTTTCCAAAACAACTGAAACATTTGCCATATCTGGGTGTAGCATCTGGAGGAGCTAAAATCGGCCCTGATGGGTAAGAAGCCACTCATTCAGCTTCATCTACCTGAGAGTTAGATATTGCACTCACCCAGGTTGTTGGTTTGGTCATTGCAGAGAAATATGCACCTTACCTGACCCATCAAGGTGCCTGTCTTAGGATGGGAGGAACCTCCTTAGTCTTAGTCTTCCCTCTAGCTACAAAGGTAGCCTAAGCACCTGTATCATGTGTGAAACTCCTAGACATGGAAGTCAAGTAGATGATTCCTGTTGTCTCTGCATTTGCCTTCTGTTCTTTTCTAATTAGAAAGAAACTCATGTCTTTAAATGAATGTCTTTAAAGAGCCAACTGGATTTACTTTGTTTTGTGAAAACAAAAAAGTAATTTGAAAATATATTACATTTTGCCTTTTCTGTCACTGGAAGTCATATAAAAACTGTAGTTGAAGTAAAAAAGCAATCTATACTGAAAGCTATACGGCTACATTTACACTGATAAAGTAAATAGGGCACTCTGCTTTCTGGAATGCTATGCTGTCCATGGTACAAATTTGTCCCATGCCAACTCTTTCCTAATAGTCCTTGGATGCAGCTTTAGAGTTAACATAGGACAGATATCAGTCTAAATGCAAACAACATGTTTCAGAAACTAAAGAGCTCAATAGTTTGTTAATGGCCAGATTGTGCCAGTTGGCCTGAAAGAAGGAGCCAGACATTGCTTAGTTTGCCAGTAGTGTAACAGCAAAGAAACCAAATTAGTCATAGTCTACTCTCAGATGTTGTAATGACATTGAACTTGCTCAATTAGTGCTGGTGGTAAAAAGAGAAAAATTTGCACTTCCTATAGACTAAAAACATAACGTGAAGCCAATCATAAATTCTTCCTTACTTAGCTACCATGTGAAATCTAAACTCTGGATTTGGAGTTCAATCTTGGTATTACTGTTTTTATGTACAGTAGGAAAAGGAAAAGAGCTGGATATTTGAGAAGGTTAACAGAAGTATCATGGGCTGGTTACTAGAGTGAGCAAAGAATCAGGCTTGAAACACCAGAGCCACACAGAATCAGAGGTTCAAATACATGTGTAACTGTCTAAAAATCTGATATTTGTATAAATTATATATTGTCTCCTAATAATGCATACTTCCATATTTACCTTGCATTAATCACAATGACATGTGTGAAGAACTGACATGTTCATATTGGTAATATCTTATCGTGCCCTACCAGAGGCTAAGGCCATAAATTTTCAACTTGGAAGAAAAAAGGCAGACATTTAAATCCATCACCTCTCTCTCATATTGATGCCCCGTCATTTTGATTCCAGAAGAACCTTTAACTAAACAGGAGCTGTGAAAAAAAGGTCTCATTTCTGCATTGAAGCCTTGGCACCTGAGCCACTCCACTCTGAACCCATTAGCTCATCCAAAATCATACAAATGTCAAGGTCAGAAATGAAAGCGGACTCCCAGTGCAGCAACCATTTGTATGCAATGGGTCCCTGGCAGCCAGCTGAGAAGAAGCTCTGTGTACATGTCCAGTGAGTCTGCCAAAAACTCTTCATCGCTCTGCTGAGTATTGAAGACTGCAGAACCGTTCAAAATGAGGTGGCTGCTCACCAGAACTGGATGTAGTGACTGAGAAGTTTTGCCAACCCCTTAAGGTTAATATATGCTAATAAACACAAAATCATTGTTTCATGATCAGCTGTGATGCTTAGGACTCAAGTAGAGAAAAGTCTTGCAGGTTTTCTCAAGATCATGCTTTAATTAGCAACAGAAAATTTTCAGTTAAGTACAAAAATACAGCATGCTCATGTAACCCAGTAGCCCATGTGTGGAATGCCCAGTTCCTAAAACTTATTTCACAGGTAAGTTCTCATGACAAAGTGTATATGAACCTTTCCACATAGGTAGTTTTCCCTTCGAATAAAGCAGAAACACTCTGAAGCTAACATTTCCTGACAAAACATTTTCTAACATCATGAATCTTCCCTTTGAGTCTCCTGGTATCCCTCTTCATTAAACGCTCTTCCACATTCAAGAAACCACTTGTTTCAACTTTCAGCAACATTGCAAGGACGTGCCCTTGCACTTCCCTTTATTACCACAGTCAAACTCCTAAATTAACATTCAAGCTATTCTATTTCTCAGTCCTACACTTAGCTGACAGGAAAACTCCTAGATTTTAATTTGAAACATTGCCCTGCTCTCTGCAATGAAGTTTATTTGTCCAAGTTGGCTGGGAAGAAAAATGTCAACATTCACTACTCTGCTATCTCAGTTTCCTTTTTACCTGCTAACTCTGCATTCATATTTGCCTGATTTAAATGCAGTGGCCCTGTATCACACCGTGACAATGAGTTTTTTAATGTAAACAAAGGACTTAAACCATTATAAAATGAAAGTGAGGACATGAAAAAGAAAACATTCTATTTAAGCATAATACACTTTTTTTATCTCTGAAGAGGGTGTCAGGCAGGCCAAATAGAGAGGTTATGAAGTCTCCAACCTGGGAAATATTCAAAACCCAACTGGACAAGGTCCTAAGCAACCCATTTGGTTAACTCTGCTTTGAGCACGGGTCCTGGACTACATAAACTCCAGAGATTCCTTCCACCAGCAGCAATTCTGTGTTTCTAATGGGCTTGGATCTTTGAAAATCCTTCATAAGGAAACAAAGTAAAATCTTGTGACTGACACAGATGGGACATGGTGGCGAGGGAAAAGTCGGCTTCTAAGGATACAAAAAGGCTTATCCAAAATTAGCAAATGGTCATCGGCCTAAGGAGAACTGAGAAGGCATGGTGAGTATTCAATAACCAACATCCTTCAGGCTTTGCTATATCGCAGGGAACCTGGACTAGACTACTTAGTCCACCTGGTCTACCAGTCCACCTTGTAGGTGTCTGAATGCTGCACAGGCTACTTGGACCCTACATCTTGCTATGTGTGGGCATGTTGGTGAGGTTAGGAGATATAGGCTTTTTTTTATAAAATCAAGTAATCTTTTCTCCCAATAACACCTGTCATTGAAGTTTTCAATTTCATAACTACAACACTGCAGTGTATTTTCAGCAGTGATGTGATGCAGTATGGGGTAGCGTGACCTTTTTCTTCTATAAAAGCACTTTAAAATTCAGTGCACATAATGCAATGTATGAGTTCCTCAGCTGTCATAAATTATTGCTAACTCTTGAACTTTGCTCATTTTTAAACCATAATTGTGTATTTTTCTAAAAGATATGGCCTAACTCAGACAAGAATTAATTTGAAGAAGACCTAGGATTAATCCCGGTCAGTCTAGACTAGCAGAAAGAACTCTTCTTGCTCTAAAATTGATGGATATCTCTACTTCAGAGTATTCAGCAAAAAAAATGACTCAGAATTTTACACATAGGAGTTTCCATTTTAAAGTTAATGAACACTACAACTTGTCATGCTAGTGCAGTAGTTCAATTTTACTTGTGTTCTTTTTCATGAAGTCCAAAATGCTGGTAAGGATCATCCCTTTTACCCTGCTCCTTGATCTCCCTTCTGCAATGTATAGCACCTGTATGAAAACGCAAGCTTATTTGGACAGAGTACCAGGGTAACATATGCTGTACACAAAGGTAAACAGCACCACCTGCCAGCTAATCCAGTACTCTGCAGGAAACCACTGGCTAGGACCACGCTTGCTCCTGAGGTAGTAGTGAGTAATAAAAGGAAATAGGAAAAAGACTTTGGAAAAAATGCAACAAACTGCAAAGCATTTATTAAAACATTTTGATCTGTTTCAATTAAAAAAACCCCAAACTTACAAAGTATTGTGCTAGTTTAATTGAAACACCTTTTCATTGGATTTTATTAGGTCCAAGATGGATTTTTGGTAAGAGAGACTCTGCCCCATCTGACCACTGTCATTCACAGATTTGAGTCTGTCAGGATGTTTTTACCTCCTGATGGAGCTGTAAATCTGGGAAATATCTGACTGCTAAAGAAATTTCTGTCCACTTTTACTTCTCTGCACATTAGGGAAAGTTTTTACATGCAGAAGACTCATGCTCAGAGATCTACCCATGATTAGAAGCACTGTCCCATATGACCATGGAACTTGCTGCTTTCAGAGCCTGTTAAAAATTACATTATTTCAGCACAGCTTCCCTCTAGTGAGTGACATACAACAGGTTTTGCAAATAAACTAATCAGGATACAACTTGGGAAGATAACTAGTATTTTTTTTTTCCTAAGTGAGTCTCTTTCTCTAAGAATCTCTGGAGAAAAAATAAATAAGTAGAGGGGGTTGCTAGTCCAATCTGATGCCCCAGAAGAAAACAAATGACATGAGAAAACCATTTCTAATCCTTTCTTCCTTTCATGTGTCTCTTGATCCCTCCATGTGCCCCTACACACGCCTTTCAGTTGGGTACCTGTCGGAATGAACCTGTCTCCCCATATAGGTGGAGCTAGCTAGAGAGCTTCCAATTATTATATTTGTCTTTTAGAAATTTGCTTCTTTTGGTACTACACAAGCAGCCTGGGAAACTCTAGCACAGAAAACACATGGCAGAGGAAGACCAAGCATTCCAGTGATTAACTCCAGATGAACACATCCCTTCTCAATATACTTCAAATAGATTTCAGATACTTTTTATCCATGTTTTTGAATGCTGCCAGTTTAGTCCAGCAGAACACTGGCTGGTGCCTGGAGATAAGATGCTTTGATTTGTTACTTGTCACTCATTTGTCACTCAAATGAAAACCCACTGAACTTACAAAGTGTCTAAATTAATGATTGAAAAATGAACTGTATCATCCCAAAAAAATCCTGGATACCACCTCTTAAACTAACAGGTATAGGCAGAGATACATAAAATGTTAACACACTAGATGATTCTAGTCATGCAGGATACATCAATTTATTATCATATTAAATACAATAGTCACAAAACAATACACATTGTATATGATTAATGTGAGTTCATTCCATTGCTGTCCTGGCCAGACAGGCCAGTTTCAAGGCAAAAGGAAATCCTGGTTCTGTGTTGTTTTCCCACCTTGCCTGTGCTCAGGCTTTCTTTTCATGGTCTTTTTCTTTTTTTCCCCAAATAGCTATATTATTAACATCCCATGGACTATACCTAAATGTTTTCATATTGGAAGAATCCAAGTGAAACTGACTGTTTGTTGCTTGTTCGTTTACTTTGTTTTGTTTTGCTTTTTTCTGCAGAAATTGCCTTAAAAAGGCAATCAACATAGTAGACCCCAGAAGGGGTATACAGTGCTGAGCTTCACATGAGAAGGGTGTGGAGACAGAAAAGTGAAGATACAGGACCTGCCTGAAAGGCAATCCTGAATCCCAGCTAAGCAGTCCCCACATAGGCAGATAAGCGACGTGTTATATTTCGCATACAATGCTGCCAGTCGCATCTGACAGGCAATAAATCATTGCCCCTCTCCATTGCATTACTGAACAAAGCACTATTGCAGGGTCACTGTCAGGCTGGAGTGAGAACTAGATGTGTTTCAGAAAGAGCAGAAAGAAAAAATGTCTTTTAAGAGCACATCACTGTTGTCCTGATCTGTACGGGCAGTGGTGGGAGGGATCTGGTCCGTTCCAATGGACAAAGAGATTCACTTTGTGGTGATTCTTGCAATAGAGGAAATGGTTTTTTGCATCACTGCAAGTCAATACTGCAGTTTCTAAATTTATGCCTGAAAAGTGGGCAAGTGTGATCTCCGGTCTGCAGGAAATTACTTGCTGAAGTGAGAGAGGCATATGTGCTTTTTGCAGTCAAAATCAAATGCAGAATTTTAATCCAGCGTCGACAGAGCACTCTCAGTTTCCAAAGTCTTTAATGCATGCAAGAAGACAATACTTAGTTTCACAGTTTCTCAAATTAAAGCTGACATATTCCTGGAAGTAGCAGTGCATTTAGAGCTGTCAGTGCTTCTGGGAGGCCCATTTGTCTTGGCTCTTGAAAAGAGACCGTGGAACAGTGTCTCCTGCTTGTCAAGCACATAAGCTGTAATAAATGCAGAAACACATCTGCATCCAAAGCTCCCTCGCTGCCTGTGGTCTGACACGACAACTCAAACAAGCCATGCCCTCCTCCCCTCCTCATATATGTATTTTTGTGTTTTTTAACTTATGTTTGCATTATAGAGCTCTGACACAATCATGCCCTTGCACTGCCCTCATTGGGGATTTCACTGGCCATCCATAAGTTCATCATGATAAATGGTAAATGAGAACAAATATGAGTGCTAGGACTAAGTAATTAGATTCTTTACAAGGTAATAGCCTTTTTTTTCTGTTTTCTAATATATAACACCAAATATTCTCAGCTTCTTAGTATTATCTTGATAATGAACAACCTGTACTTTTATTAAAGTTCTTGTTCTCTTAAACTTTTGTTGTTTGATATATCTGTGTACACACATATCCCCTCTCAAATATGCTACAAAGTTTTCATGTTTTCATGTTGGAGACTCACCAGCTGAAAAGAAAAAGAGGCACTGACCTGGCCCTGCAGTCTGCATGGTTTCTGGCCCATGACTCAGGGTATGGAGAGGACGCTGAGTTGTGTGTGGAGAGAAAGTTCAGGGTTGCAGCTGCAGTGACACTGGAAATGGCTGCTAAAGAAAACTCAGAGATGTTCTCACATGAAGAATTTTTGTTTTAGCAACTGGGAACGTTTCTTGTTTTAGCAAGAATGACTTGGGTGCCTCATCTGAGGTTCAGCCTAGGACAAGGGTTCAGTGTAGGGAGAGAAAGTCCAAAGTTGCAGTCATTGGAGAGCTAGAAGAGTCTTTCCAAGCAAAGCTCCCGCTGTAGCTCTGGGCTGTCTCCTTCTCCCAGCCCAACACTTAAGTAAAGTGCAGGCCGAGACTAGACTTCTTCTCTGGGGAATAATTAGATCCTGGACCCAACAGGGTCTCCAGTCTATGGCTGTTGTTAGGTCTGTGATCAAAAGACCTTAGCAGTATTTGGAGCAGGACCAGAAGAGGCTGCCAAAAGAAAGCTCTGAAAAGCATCTTCACTTGAAGGGCTTGTAACTGGGAGAAGGCATGGGTGCCACGTCCAAGGACACCATAGGACTGGCTTTAGGATTGAGTTGAGAGACAAAGTCAGTACAAAACTACAGTTGCAGGGAGACCTAGAAAGTATATTTGGAAGTAAACTAAAGGCTGGTGTTGCAAATCTTCTGTAAGGAACACTTAGTTCAGAGGAAGCTCTTCCCTGGGGTTACTGTGTCTTGTTCCCATCAGAACGTTTTAACCTCAATAAAATATTTATCATGCTGTCTTAAGAGTGCTTAACATAGGTAACTTTTGGTAACATTTTAAAAATGTAAAATACAACAACAGAGGCAACATATAATGATTGCAAACAGGTGACCTATTGCAATATGGAGGAGATTCCTATCTGCGTTTTTTTACCATTGCTTGAGCATCTTATAGTGCTGTTGTGCATTTGTGTCCTACACACATTTGTGTTCTCCTTGGGGATTTAACTGCCTGTGCACAAGCTCAGACATGGGCATGTGAAAATTCAGGCTGAGTGCAGAAAGGAACATGTAGGAGAGCTTTACATAGCTCTTAATAGACTATTTTTTTGTTTTCCACTATGGAGAAAATAAAGAGCCTTGTTAGCACTGTGTTGATAGTGAATAAGCTAGATTGTCACTGCTTTCTGTGCTAGCATCCTCCTAAGTCTCGTCGGGTTTTATGTGGACACACATCTGCCCCACTGAAAAGTGTCTGCGGAGATCGCCATCAGTTAAAGCAACGGAGATGCTACTGAGCACAACACAGTCTGCCACGGGCTGGCAGCCATGTGCGGGTTGAGAAATGGCACAGGGGCATCTCGTGGATGCTCGTGGTATTACCTGACATCCTGCAGTAACTGTCTTATTTGGAAAATAAGTGCCGCACCAGTGCTGAGAGAGATGAATGCGAAACCAGCAAAATGTCAGGGGGATCCAGAGGTCTGCTGTGCTGCCTCCCTTTCTTCTGGCAAAATAGTTTTCAATATCTTTGCCGTGGTGGGAATAAATGCAGGCCTATATATTGCAGAGCTAGCAAAGCAATGTCACCCAGTAGCACTTCAGGCTAAGAAATTGCAGAAGAGCTTGGGAGATTTGTAGCAAAGGCTCTGCACAGAGTTTTACAGCTCCTTAATTAAAGATAGATGAATTTGAGAGCATAAAAACACAATACAAAAGCAGCCCATCCAGCTCTGCATCCCATCCCCTAGGAAGGAGTTAATAACAACAAAAATAGAGATACAGTTTCCCAGCGTAGTGTCTCTCAGCCCCCAACATCTTGTGGTTAGGGGACTTTCCAAGCCAGAGGTCATGCAGTTAGCCATGAGTGGATTTGTTCTCATGCCTTTGCCCAGTCACTTTTTGTATTGATTTCAATTTTTGGAATCCAGCACCCTGCAGCAAGGTAATGACTGAACCACCCATAGAAAAAAGGCTTGTCCAGGTTTGATTTTGAACCAAGCACCTACTATTTTCATTTGTTGTTTCCTATTGCTTAATTCTGGTATTTATAAAACAAGAAACTTCTTTATCTACTTTCTCCACACCACTCACAAATTAACTTCTTCACATTTACTGTAGTTCTTTCTCTTAAAAAAAAAAAAAAGCCTTCACAAAAAGTTTGCTGAAGAGCAGATTATTGCTGCCATGATATCATGCATTGTATCCATATGTTCACAAGTGAGGCAGCAAGTTATTTTTCATCACTTTTTCATCACTTACTCTTCATCTGGGTTATATTTCCTTCCCCTAGAATCATATGGAAGAGGTCCACCTATATAGCCCAGAGAAGCACAAGATTCTTGCTCTGTTGACACCAGAGGAAACCCACCATGACTTGTAGTGGGGTCCGTATTAGGCCTCCGGGCATTTCTAGGCTTTGGTGGCTCAGACTACCTCAGTTCCTAGTCATTCTCCCAGACTGACTGGCCAATATTCCCCAGACTTGATCTCATTGACCTCTCTGATCATTTATCTAAGTCTTTTATCAGTTTCTTTGCACGTAACATCTTCCAGTATAATACTGCCTCATTGCTATTTCTTTCACTTATCTATGGTTGTGACCTAGCTGGGTGTGCTGCTGTCTGAATGTTACCTTGCTGCATTGTTTGCAGCATGGTGGACAATATTCATTGCATTCTTTCAAAGCAATTTATTGCACAGTTCAGCTCTCAATTTTTTTTTCTGCATTGGAGTTTCATTGCCTATGGCTTTTAGCATCTTCTACAGTGTTCTTCATTTCTGCCAGTGGAAAAGAGGGTGAGGGTGACAGAGCCCTGGAACAGGCTGCCCAGAGAGGCTGTGGAGTCTCCTTCTCTGGAGATCTTCAAAACCCGCCTGGATGCCACCCTGTGCCCCGTGCTCTGGGTGTCCCTGCTGGAGCAGGGGGGTTGGACTAGATGATCTCTAGAGGTCCCTTCCAACCTTAACCATCCTGTGATTCTGTGATATGTGCAGGCCTGGATTTATGCACATGTGCGGACAGCAGGAAGTTGAGGCTTCAGCACCATCCATCCTCATCCAGCACCTCCAAGGCCACAGATGCAGTCACAGCTCACTGGAAAGGAGGCTCCTGCTTCCAGTCAGATTGGCGTTCTCCCTGCACCATATGAGCAAGCTAGTTGAGACTGACATATATAAAACTTTTGAAAATATCCCCTTTTTGTTATGTTTAGAATCAGTCCCTTTACATCTACAGTTTCCTCCTTGGTGAACATACTCAGGTATATTTTTCATCTTGCTTAGTATGTGTTTTCTCTTAGTCATGTTCCACCCAATGCTTTACTCTTTTCCAGTTAACTTTGACATCAGCTCTTTCATCATAAAAATCTTTTTCTCTTCCAATACTCTTGGCTCTTGGTATTTCTATGTCATATGAACTTTTTCCCCTTCACAGTCCTCTTTCTCTCCCCTTCTTGTTTTTGACAAGATCCAGAGTTATCATAAAGATTGAACCTTGATGCCCAGTTTTCCACTCAGAGCTTTTAATACCTGCACCTTCCCTTGCGTGCTCAGGTAATTGAGGGAGATAAAAATGAACACTACCATAAATAAAACGATGAGCTTTCAGGTGAGTATCCCCACAAGGCTGCTGTCCCTGCTTCCAGAGGCAGCAGAATGGAGTCAGGTCAGTAACTCTGCTGTTTCTAGCACTGACCACTCCTGAATACCTTCAGGGCTAAGGTAACTGTCCTCTAGTAAAACCTGGCTGGGCACCTATTACAGTTGTAACCATTGAGAAAAAAAGAACACTAAAATCACAATTTTTGCTGATGTTTTCAAGTGGTGGGCATACACTTGACCATCTGGGTAACACAGTCTGCACAGTGCAAGGCAGGGATCCCCAGCACACACACTATAGCAAGCAAGAGGGCTCAGGAAACCCTTCCAAAGCATAACCATGTTGTCTCTCACGTAACCAGGTTGAATATTACCAGGCTTTCCACGACAGGATGTGTCATTTGCTCTCCAACTCATTTGCTAGCAGGATATAACATTTGTTAGCAGGTTATAGCCTAAGAAAGGAAACATCTGGCACTGACAAATACATTCCCTTCTGCTGCTATATGTAAGGAGCAAACCTCATGTTGAGGCAGTCGGTACAAGCAATTCAAAGAGCAGTTAAGAGCAGTTAAGAGCAGTTAAGATTATCTGTTGTTCGGTATCATTTTGAGATTTAAAAATGGTGGTAAGATAGCTGTGTAACAGGCTGGTTCCAAGTAAATTATGATACGGAAAAAGGGAATGACAAGTTCTGCTGGGGATGTGAGTGACAACAGCATAAGACATGTAGAGAAAGGACTGGATCTAATGAGACAAGGTCAAATAGAGAATAGGGAAGGTGGTTCCAGCTGTGGTGGAACACTGAAGTATCTGGGCTGAAGTATCTGTATTAGCCTAACACTGAAGCCTATACCTGAGTTTGCATGAGGAAGGCGAGGCGGAAGGGGCTCCTCCTTGTTCTCATAGCCTGGACTTGACCAAGGCCAAAGGGCCCCGAGACTGGTGAAGCAGCAGAAAGGCTCCTGATCCACATCTACACCTGGGTGCTGGGATGCTGCCGGGGGCACCTCGCAGACGTGCGGCCTGTGGGAGCCTCACTACTCAAAGTGGCAAGGCTTTCATCCCACTCCTGCCATATTGATCCCCGGGAGAGACTGAAATCAGCTTAAATTAAGGTCATGCAGCCACTGGCTGAAGGGGCTACAAACTTCAAATTATTTTTTGGCAATGAGCCATATGGCAATGGGCTAATAAGTCGCAGTGTTCTAGATATAAAGCATCCTTAGTCTTTTTATTATCTTTTTATGAAGTGAATGCATTTCTCTGGGTGATATACGCTCACATCATTATCACAGTACATGACTGCAGTCTGTATATGTACAAATAGAGAGCAGGAGCCAGATACTCCAGACATGAGCCTTCTGTGTTCTTCCAAATACTCATTTCACTGGTGCCTGATGTCTAGTTTTGTATCAACCAGCTCCCTCAGCAGCCTTGGATTCACTTGTCTGGTCTCCAAGAATTATATACAGAGTCCGGTATCAGGAGGCTGACCTAGATTACCTGCAAAGCCCCTTCTAATCCTGTATTATACATATGTATATGTTTTTAAAGGTGGACCCAAGAGCCGATCTCACAAATCCCTGCAGAAAAAAACCCCATCTTCCCACTATTATTCTTTTTGTGGAGCCACAAATCACATAAGCCCATTTGCCAATAATGTCACACTAGCAGTTCATATTGCAACGGAGACACAATATGCAAACCTGATACTGGCCTGAATTCTGTTTCCACCGAGACAGGAAAAGCCCCATACAAAACCCTTAAATCCCTTGTGCATTTTGCTTGAACGCACCTCGTTTATCAAATAATTGTATCACTGACATAATTTCAGCATTATTTATCACTCAACTAATATTGGTATACGGGCAGGTTTTATCAGCATTGCCTTATGTGTGCTGCTAGAACACAGATAAAACTGTTGAGTAACTTGTGGCATTTAATTATTTCCTGTGGAAACTCACAAGGAATTCACCAATTCAGTGAAGATTAGTGTCCAAAACTTCCCATTTGGCAAGAACTGATTTAGAGATGCCCCCTTGGTATTTACATATTGAACATATGCATTCATCTTATTATTGCAAGGCACTAATCCGAAACAAAATAGTCTACCTTTATGCAGTTCCTATAATTAGCAGCAAATCCCCAGGTTTATCCCTTTTCTCCTACTTGCTACAAAACTATCCTATAATTATATCTATATTTAAGGATTTTGCCTGGAGCTAGTATCATGTAAACTGCTCAAAAGCAGCCCAAAGTGCCATGTTCACTTTCTTTCATCACAGTGGTGCAATAGGAGAGAAATACACAGCAATTCCCTCTGTGCTGGCATGTATCATACTCTCCACAGCAACAAAACAAACTCGTGTTTCTTTATGCACTAGGGAACTCGGTGGTACCCAAATTCACTGGACAGCATCTCATCCATTTTCTTGTGCCATACCATAAAACTTCCCCCAAAAGAAGACTTTTACAGACAGATTTGAAGTCAATAAAAATAACCTATGAACTGTGTTATGCTTTAACTTACGAGCTAGGAATCTTCACAAACTTCAATCTGTTCTGCAGGCTGCCTTTTTTTTTTTTTTTTTTTTTTTTTTTTTTTTTTTTTTTTTTTTTT